>JAMZAV010002096.1:0-115645 GCA_024449915.1 Sweltsa coloradensis
TTTTCATCGCAATGGAATATCGTTTTAGTAAAAAAAAATACAAAAAAAAGAAAGAAAGAAAAAAACATTCCGGATTTTTTCTCCGGTGTAGTAAAATGGAATCTTCGCTTCGCTCGCTACGCTCATCCAACGACTAAGTTCCGCATTTATCAAAGAGCATCGTAGATTTCCGGCACATTACGAACTTACTCGTCGAACAATTAATCCAATTAGCAAGAAACTTCTAATGCAAACATGTTTTAAATAACCACGTCAATGCCAAGGCGACTTAGCTGTATAACCTTGACGAGTGTTTTCCTGTACTACCATAACGTGCGCTATCTGGGATCTCAAGGGATTAGCGGTTTAACAAGTGGATAACAAAGGCATGAGCATTGTAACTAGTAGGAGGCGTCTTCCGGCTTGATAAGCGCAGCGAAGACTTCATCTTGTGAGTGGAAAACATTGTCCTTCTCAAGGAGGTAAAAGGTTGTCCATTCTTTTGGTTTCTTACATATTCCGAAGCCGGATGTTTAGATATTTGTAAAATTATTTATTACTTTCAATTAAATACACTAGGCCGCTTCGCGAACGCTTTTTCCAGTCGCGTTGATGGATGAGCTTTTTTGGACTAATTATGTCCAATGATTACGTTTTTAAGTGGAATCTCATTAATTTTTCTTCCTTGGTATTACTTGTTTATTATACACCTGTAAAAGGCTTATATTAAAACCTTTGTTTCTATGAATTTTGACTAGGTTGACCATTCTTTTGGTTTCTTTACATATTCCGAAGCCGTATGTTTAGATATTTGTAAAATTATTTATTACTTTCAATTAAATACATCATTGAAATTCTAGTAGAGTCGCCCAAAGGCTTCGTGTGTTGGGAATGTCCAAGGGCTAGTTAACAGCATTAGACTGAAGGATCGAGCCGACGAACACACGTCTCTTTCTGTGTCGGTGCACATTTTTTAGTTGTAGAGAAAACCAACTATTGTTGGACCCAACAACAAAACATACAAAAACATACAACATACATACACAACATACATACATACATACAAAACAAAAACAAAACATACACATTTAAAAAATTATTAACTAATTACAGTTGTATGAATAGTTTTGCAAAATAATGGCCTACTATGAATAGCAATACCAAATAGGATAGTAAACATCATGTTTGCCGATTGTTCTGTCACAGAGTTACGAAATGTGTTCTCGTCATTGCAATGAGGTCTTCTACGACTGTTCAAACACCAGGAACTTGTAACAGAAAAGTAAATCTAACGTTCAGTGCAAAGTTCTTTACCATAAACCTGTAGAATGAGGATTAACATAAACAATACAAATGCAGGCACCGGTCTACATTTTATATCATGTCAAGTAGAGTAACTGAATATTATTCGAAGTCCAGCTCCGGGTGTAGGTCCAAATTCAAGTCCCATCTAGCAACATAGAATGTACTAATTCTCTGTCAATATGGCGTATGAAGTTCTGTCTGAAAACTCTAAGTCTAGGTCTATTCTTGGTCCAAGTTGGCAAATGGACCGAGCAATCGAAAGTGTACACTCGTTTTAGGTCCGGTTCAAAATGGCTGACAGCGACAATGAGCGAAACAACAAACGAATGCATATTTAAATGTAGGTAGATATTTAAGTTTTGTTTGTTTTATCACGTATTTAATTGTTTTTACTGGATGTACAAATAGTTTTTATTACTCAAATACTTTACAGAGGACTCTCGAATCAGTCTTGGGAAGGAACGCGTTCCTTTTTCAGGAACTTTAGTGGGAACCGCGTTTTTTTTTTCTTGGATCAGGAACTTGTAACGTCAAAGTTACTATTTCGTGGGAACTTGGAACGAATTTAACGTTCCTTTATAAGTTCTTTTCGCCGTCGTAATCACGTCGAATTCCAGTACCTGATATCGTAAACTGCAGTATGAAAAATATATTGTGACATCTTGTGTTTTCGAAAATGGCGCCACCCTCGTCAGATGACCTGGGACCTGGGACTCATTTGAATAAATACAAGTAATGATAAATAAACTCCTATCATATTTATTATTATTTAATTCAGTGATGGTGTAAGGAACTTGAAAGGAACTAAGTTCCTTTTTAGACAGAAGTAACTTAACTATTCAAAGTTCATTTTTGGGCGAACGTGTCCAAGACTGTCTCGAATGCATATACCTAACCCTATACTTAATTAAGGTAGTGTTGACTTTGCCCGGTAGGTATAGCTTCACTGTAGGCTATAGTATAGAACTTTAACATTGAGTTTGACCTGGACCTAGACATGAACCATAATTCAGACACCCCCCCAAGTCTGGCCGTGCTAAGGTACCAGTTTAGTTAGTAACATGCTCAATGATCCTAATGTTGACGATCCGTACTGCAAAGGTACATGGAGCCGTAGGGCTTTGGTAAGTTTTCTTAAATTTTTGTCGCACTTGCCTATAAATATTAAAATTTAAATTTTAAAAGGGCGTCAAAAAAACTCACCCTGCGGGGGGGGGGGAAATTTAATTTTTCAGCCTGGGGGCACGGGTCGGGGGCTGCATTGCCAGGTACTGTAAAGGGCCTAGCCTCGATAAAGCTTCACCTTCCGGAAAAGAAAGGGGAAAAAATTAGTTAGCGAAAAACATTCAAAAACAACACGCCACCCGGGGGTGGGGCAATAAGCTCAGCCTTGGGTCACAGCCCGGAGGGGCTGCATTCCCAGGAAACTGCCCAAGCCTAGCACCCCCATAAAGCTTCCCCTTTGCAAAACAAGAGGGGGGGGACACATTAGTTACCCAAACAACATTCAGAACAACACGAACCCCCGGTAGGGTAGGCAAAAACTCGCCTCTGGGTCACGGGGTCAAAGGGTTTCTTTTGCCGGTCTGTAAAGCCTAGCACTCGTCAAGCTTCCCCTTTGCGGGAAAAAAGGGAGGGGGAAAAAAATTTAGTTAGCAAAAACAAAAAATTCAAAACAACACACACCCTCCCGGGTGGGGCCAAAAAAGTTTCAGCCTCGGGGTCACAGTGGGGCTCCCATTGCCGGTACTGTGGGGCCCCTTTGCATTTCGAAAAAGCTTAAACCTGCAGACAAGAGAGGGGGGACAAATTGGGTTTATCAAACCAACTTTCAGAACAACACAAAACCCCCTGTGGGTAGGCAAAAACTCGGGCCTCTGGGCCCAAAGTCGGGGGGCTGCATTGCCAGGGACTGTCAACCCTTTAGCATCGATCAAGCTTCCCCTTTCAAAAACAAGAGAGGGGAAAAAATTAGTTGGGCAAAACAACATTCAAAAACAACACAAACCACCCGGCAGGGTAGGCAAAAAGCTCGGCCTCGGGGTCACGTGAGGGCTGCATTGCCAGGTACTGTCAAGCCTAGCACTCGATCAAGCTTCACCTGCAGACAAGAGAGGGGAACACATTAGTTTTTAACAACTTTCCGAACAACCGACCCCCCCTGCAGGGTAGGCAAAAAGGGCTCAGCCTCTGGGTCACAGTCGAGGGCTGCTTTGCCAGGTACTGTCAAGCCGGGCCCACTCGATAAAGGCTTCACCTGCAAAACAAGAGAGGGGACACATTAGTTATCAAAAACAACTTCAGAACAACCGACACCCTGTGGGGTTTGGGGGCCCAATAAGCTCACCCTCTGGGCCCACAGTCGAGGGCTGCATTCCCCGGGGTATTTGTCAAGCCTAGCACCGACCCAGCTTCCCTGCGGGAACAAGGGGAGGGGACAATTATTTTATCTAACAACATTAAAGGAACAACCCCGGGACCCCTGCGGGTAGGCAATAAGCTCACCCTCTGGGGTAAACAGTCGAGGGCTGAAATTGCCAGGTACTTGGGGGCCTAGCACTCGACCCAAGCTTCACCGGGCAGCCCAAAGAGGGGACACATAGTTAGCGAAAAAACATCGAAACAACACGACACCCTGTAGGGAAACCCAAAAAGGGCCAGCCTCTGGGTCCCCGCGAGGGCTGCTTTGGGCCGGGTACGGGCCAGGGGCCCTAGCACTCGAAAAAGCTTAAACCTTTCAGACAAGAGGGGGGAACAAATTAGTTAGCGAAAAACCCTTCAGAACAACACGACACCCTGTAGGGTGGGCCCAAAGCTCAGCCTCTGGGTCACGGGTTCGGGGCTGCTTTGCCAGGTACTGGAGGCCAAAAGCCACCTCGACAAGTTTTCCACCTGCAGACAAAGAGGGACACTTTAAAGTTTTCTAACAACATTCAGAAAAAACACGACCCCTTTAAAGGGTAGGCAATAACTCAGCCTCGGGGAAAGGGGGGGGTTTGGGGGGAGGGCTGCATTCCCAAAGGTACTTTTTAAGCCTAGCCTCGAAAAGTTTTCACCTGCAGACAAGAGGGGGGGAACTTATTTAGCGAAAAAACTTTCCCGAAAAAACACGAAAACCCTTTAGGGAAAGGAAATAAGCTCAGCCTCGGGGGTTCACATTTCGAGGGCCCCCCAATTGGGCCCAGGTATTTGTCAACCCCTAGCCTCGACCCAAGCTTCACCTGAAAGGACAAGGGGGGGGGGAAACACATTAGTTAGCAAAACAACATTCAAACAACACGACCCGGGCAGGGTGGGCAATAACTCGGGCCTCGGGGTCACAGTCGAGGGCTGCATTGCCGGGGTACTGTAGGCCTACACCCCGATAAACTTCACCTGCAGACAAGAGAGGGGACACTTTAAATTTTGGGGAACAAAATTCAGAAAAACGAAAACCCTGTGGGGTAGCAATAAAGCTCAGCCTTGGGTCAAAAGGTCGGGGGCTGCATTGCCAGGTACTGCCCGGGCCTTTGCACTCGGAAAGTTCCACCTGCAGAAAAGAGGGGGGAAACATTATTTTATTATCTAACAACTTTCAGAAAAAACACGACACCCTGCAGGGTGGGCAATGCTCACCTCGGGGTCACGGGGTCGAGGGGGGCTTTGGCCAGGTACTGCCCCAAGCCTAAAACCTCGATAAAGGGGCTTCACCCTGAAGAAAAAGGGGAAGGGGACACATTATTAGCGAACAACATTCAGAAAAAAACACGAAACCCTGTAGGGGGGAAATAACCCCTAAAGTTTTGGGGTCACAGTCAAAGGGCGGGCATTGCCGGGTTTTACTGTCAAGCCAGCACTCATCTAGTTTCCCCCCCTGCGACAAAAAGGGGGGGCCCACAATTAGTTATCAAAAAACATTCAGAACAAAAAGGGGGGGGGGGGGACACCCTGTCTGTAGGGTAGGCAATAAGCTCAGCCTCTGGGTCACAGTCGAGGGCTGAAATTGCCGGGTTTTTACTGTCAGGCCAAAGAAACTGATCTAGCTTAACCTGCAGAAAAGAGAGGGGAAACTTTTAGTTACCCAAAACAACATTCAAAAACAAAAACGACCCCGTAGGGTAGGCAATAAGCTCAGCCTCTGGGCCCCCAGTCGAGGGTTTGCTTTGCCGGGTACTTTTCAGGCCTACACTCGATCAAGCTTCACCTGCAGCAAGGGGGGGGACCATTAGTTAGCAAAAACTTTCAAAACCAAAAAGACCCCCTGCAGGGTAGGAAAATAAGCTCACCCTTTCGGGTCACGGGTCAAAAGGGCGCTTTGGCCAGGTACTGCAAGCCTGCACTCGATAAAAGCTTCACCTGAAGACAAGAGGGGGAACACATTATTTTATCTAAAAAACATTCGGGAACAACACGAACACCCGGTGGGGGTGGGCAAAAACTCAGCCTCTGGGTCACGGGTCGGGGGCTGAAATTTCCCCGGGTACTGTCAGGCCTAGAAACTCGTCTAGTTTTCACCTGCAGACAAGAGAGGGGGAACACATTGTAAGCGAACAACATTCAAAACAACACGACCCCCCCGGGGGGGGTTTAAAGGGGGTTTAGGCAATAAGCTCAGCCTCTGAGTCACAGTCGAGGGCTGCATTGCCAGGTACTGTAAGGCCTAGCACTCGGTCAAGCTTCACCTGCAGACAAGAGAGGGGAACACATTAGTTATCTAAAAAACATTCAGAAAAACCACGACCCTTAGGGTGGGCCCAAAAAGCTCAGCCTCTGGGTCACAGTCGAGGGCTTCATTGCCAGGTACTGTGAGGCCTAGCACTCGATCAAGTTAAACATTGCGAAAAAGGGGGGGCCCACTTTATTTAGCGAACAACATTCAGAAAAAACACGACACCCTGAAAGGGGTAGGCAAAAGTTTCACCCTTTGGGGTCACAGTCGGGGGCTGCATTGCCGGGTTTACTGTCAAACCTAGCACTCGGTAAAGCTTCACCTGAAAACAAGAAAAGGGGACACATTAGTTAGCGAACAACATTCAAAAACAAAAACGACACCCTGCAGGGTGGGGGCCCAATAAGCTCACCTCGGGGGTAAACAGTCGGGGGGCTGCATTGCCAGGTTACGTCAAGCCTACACTGGGACCCAAGCTTCCCCGGCAGGACAAGAGGGGGGGGACACATTGGGTTAGCGAACAACATTCAGAAAACCCACGAAAACCCTGTAGGGTGGGCAAAAAAGCCCCCCCCTTTGGGTCCCGGGTCGGGGGTGCTTTGCCAGGTACTGCCCAACCCTAGAACTCAAATTCAAGCTTAAACCGGGCAGAAAGAGAGGGGACAAAATTGGGTTACCCGGAAAAAAACATTCAAAACAAACGACACCCGGCGGGGGTGGGCCCAATAAGCCCCAGCCTTTGGGTCACAGTCGGGGGCCTGCATTGCCAGGTACTGTGAGGCCTAGCACTCGGTCAAGCTTCACCTGCAGAAAAGAGGGGGGCCCCCATTAGTTATCTAACAACATTAAAAAAAACGGGGCCCCCCCTTGCGGGTGGGGCAATAACCTCAGCCTCGGGGTCACAGCGGGGGCCCGGAAATTGCCGGGTTTTACTGTCAAGCCTGGGCATGGGCTAGTTTCCCACCTGCGGGGACAAAGAGAGGGGACAAAATTAGTTAGCAAAACAAAATTAAAACCAAAAACAAACCCCCTGTAGGGTGGGGCAATAAGCTAGCCTCGGGTCACAAAGTCGGGGGTGCTTTGGCCAGGTATTTTCAACCCAAAGCCTACGTTTCTGGGCCTTAAACCTGAAAGAAAAGGGGGGGGGGAACACATTATTATTTTAACAACTTTTCAGAACAAAAACGACCCCTGCAGGGTAGGAAAATTAAGCTCGGGCCCTCGGGGGTCACAGTCGAGGGCGGGCATTCCCAGGTACTGTCAACCTAGCATTTCGATAAAGCTTCCCCTTTTCCCCAGACAAGAGAGAGGGGAACACATTGGGTTAAATCTAAAAAACTTTTCAAAAAACCCACGACACCCGGTAGGGTAGGCAAAAAAGCCCCACCCTTTGGGGTCACAGTCGAGGGCTGATTGCCAGGAAACTGTAAAGGGCCTAGCACTCGATCTAGCTTCACCTCAGACAAGGGGGGGGGACACATTGTTATCTAAAAACTTTCAGAAAAAAACACACCCCCTGCGGGGTAGGCAATAAGCTCGGGCTTGGGGTAAACCAGTCGAGGGTGCATTCCCAGGTCTGTCAAGCCTAGCATTTCGATCAAGCTTTCACCTGAAAGACAAGAGGGGGGAAACACTTTAGTTAGGGGAAAAAACATTCAGAAAAAAAACAAACCCCCTGAAAGGGTGGGCCCAAAAAAGCTCAGCCTTGGGTCACAGTCGAGGGCGGGCATTGCCGGGTTTCCTGTGAGGCCTAGCACTCGATCAAGCTTCACCTGCAGACAAGAGGGGGGGCACTTTTAGTTAGGAAAACTTCCCAGAACAACACACACCCCTGTAGGGTAGGCAAAAAAGCTCGCCTCTGGGTCACAGCCCGGGGGCTGCCATTGCCAGGTACTGTCAACCCTGGGCACTCGATCAAGCTTCCCTGCGACAAAAGGGGGGGCCCACATTAGTTAGCAAAAACAACATTCAGAACAAACGACCCCCCTGTAGGGTGGGCCCAAAAGCTCAGCCTCTGGGTCAAAATTCGGGGGGCTGCTTTCCCGGGTACTGTCAACCCTTTAGCCCAAATCAAGTTTCCCTGAAGAAAAGGAAGGGGGGAACACATTAGTTAGCGAACAACATTCAGAACAACACGACACCCTGTAGGGTAGGCAATAAGCTCAGCCTCTGGGCCCAGGCCCGAGGGCGGGAAATTTGCCGGAAACTGTCAGGCCTAGGAAACTGGGGGGGGGGATCAAAGCTTCACCTGCGGGACAAAAAGAGGGGCCCACATTAGTTGCGAAAAAAACATTCGGAAAAAAACCACGACACCCTGTTTTTTTTGGCAAAAAAAGCTCAGCCTTTCGGGGTAACAGTCGGGGGCCGGGCATTGCCGGGTTTACTGTCAACCTGACTCGGTCTAGCTTCCCTCCCGACAAGAGGGGGGAAACACATTAGTTTCAAAACCAAACATTCAGAAAAAAACGACCCCCTGTAGGGTGGGCCCAATAAGTTTAAAGCCTCGGGGTCACGTCGAGGGCTGAAATTGCAGGTATTTGGTCGGGCCCCCTAGCACTCGAAAAAAAAGTTAAAAACCTGCAGCAAGAGGGGGGAAAAACACATTAGTTAGCGAAAAAAAACATTCGGGAACAACACGACCCCCCTGTAGGGTAGGCAATAAGCTCACCCCCTGGGCACAGTCGAGGGCTGCATTGCCAGGGTTACTGTCAAGCTAGCATCGATCAAGTTCCCTGCGGGCAAGAGAGGGGAACATTATTTTTATCAAAAAAACATTCGGGAACAACACAAACACCCTGTGGGGGTAGGCAATAAGCTCACCCTCTGGGTAAACCGGGTCGAGGGTTTGCATTGCCAGGTACTGTCAAGCCTAGCACTCGATCAAGCTTCACCTGCAGACAAGAGAGGGGACACATTAGTTATCTAACAACATTCAGAACAACACGACACCCTGTAGGGTAGGCAATAAGCTCAGCCTCTGGGTCACAGTCGAGGGCTGCATTGCCAGGTACTGCCCAAGCCTAGCACTCGTTTCAATTTTTCACCTGCGGGAAAAGAGGGGGGAAACACTTTTATTTTTAGGGAACAACATTCGGGAACAACGGGGACACCCTGCAGGGTAGGCAAAAAGGCTCCCCCTTTGGGGGCACATTTAGGGCTGATTCCCAAAAAAAAAAAAGGGTCGGTAAGGCCTAGCACTCAAACCCAAGGTTTCCACCTGCAGAAAAGAGAGAGGAAAAACATTAGTTGGGGAAAACAACATTCAAAAACAACACGACACCCGGGCCAGGGTGGGCAAAAAGTTTCGGGCCTCGGGGTTCACCGGGGAGGGCTGCATTGCCGGGTTTTACGTCAAGCCTAGCACTGGGATAAAGGGCTTCACTGCAGAAAAGAGGGGGGAAACCATTAGTTAGCGAACAACTTTTCAGAACAACACAAACACCCTGTAGGGTAGGCAAAAAGCTCACCTCTGGGTCACAGTCGGGGGCCTGTTCCCGGGTACTGTCGGGCCAAAGCACTCGTCAAGTTTCACCTGCAGACAAGAGAGGGGACACTTATTGGAAAAACAACATTCAGAAAAAAACACGACCCCTGTAGGGAAAGGCAAAAAGGGCTCAGCCTCTAGGTCCCGGGCAGGGCTGCATTTCCAAAGGTACTGTCAAGCCTAGCACCCGATCAAGCTTCCCTGCAGAAAAAGGAGAGAGGAACACTTGGGTTTTCTAACACATTCAGAACAAAAAACCGAAAACCCCCTGTAGGGTAGGCAATAATCAGCCTCTAGGTCACAGTCGAGGGCGCTTTGCCAGGTATTTGTGAGGCCCAGCACTCGATCAAGCTTCCCCTTTTGCAGCCAAGAGAGGGGAAAAACATTATTTTAGCAAAACCAAAAATTCAGAACAAAACACCCTGTAGGGTGGGGAAAATAACTCAGGCCTCGGGGCCCACAGTCGGGGCTCCCTTGCCAGGGTACTGTCAAACCTAGCTTTCGTTCAAGCTTCACCTGCAACAAAAAGGGGGGAAAACCATTAGTTGCGAAAAAACATTCAGAACAACACGACACCCTGTAGGTAGGAAATAAGCCGGCCTCTGGGTAAGTCGGGGGGCTGCTTTGCGGGTTTATGTCAAGCCACCCACTGGGAATTCAAGCTTCCCCTGCAGACAAAGAGGGGACACATTGGGTTAGCGAAAAACATTCAGAAAAAACACGACCCCCCTGCAGGGTGGGCCCAAAAAGCTCACCCTTTCTTGGGTCACAGGGAGGGCTGCATTGCCAGGTATTTGTCAAGCCTAGCACTCGGTCAAAGTTTCCCCTGCAGACAAGAGGGGGGGGACACTTTAGTTTTTCTAAAAACATTCGGGAAAAACACGACACCCTTTTAGGGGGGCAATAACCTCAGCCTCGGGGGTTCAAAAGTCGAGGGCTGCATTGCCAGGTACTGTCAGGCCTAGCACTCGATCAAGCTTCACCTGCAGACAAGAGAGGGGACACATTAGTTATCTAACAACTATTCAGAACAACACGACACCCCGGGGGGGGTTTTGGGGTTAGGCAAAAAGCTCACCCCTCGGGTCACATTTCGAGGGCTGCATTGCCGGTCTTTTCAAAGCCTAGAAACTGTTTTTCCAAGCTTCCCCTTTCCCGACAAGAGAGGGGAACACATTAGTTTTAAACAACATTCAGAAAACACGCACCCTGAAAGGGTTTGGCAATAAGCTAGCCTCTGGGTCACGGGCGAGGGCTGCATTCCCAGGTACTGTAAAGCCTAGCACCCCGATAAAAGCTTCACCGCAGACAAGAGAGGGGGGGCCCAATTATTTTTATCTAAAAACATTCAGAAAAACCCGACACCCTGTAGGGTAGGCAATAAGCTCACCCTTTTGGGTCACAGTCGGGGGCTGCATTGCCAGGTCTTTGAGCCTAGCCCCCCCCGGTAAAAGCTTCACCTGCAGACAAGAGAGGGGAACACATTAGTTAGCGAACAACATTCAGAACAACACGACACCCTGTAGGGTAGGCAATAAGCTCAGCCTCTGGGTCACAGTCGAGGGTGCATTGCCGGGTTTACTGTGAGGCCTGGGAAACTCGGCCCAAGCTTCCCCTGCAAAAAGAGGGGGAACACATTAGTTAGCGAACAACTTTCAGAAAAACCCACAAAAACCCTGCGGGGTGGGCAATAAGCTCACCCTCTGGGTCCCCCGTCGAGGGCGGGCTTTGCAGGAAATGTCAAGCTAGCCTATCAAGCTTCCCCTGCGGGGACAAGAGGGAGGGGACACATTAGTTATCTAACAACATTCAGAACAACACGACACCCTGTAGGGTAGGCAATAAGCTCAGCCTCTGGGTCACAGTCGAGGGCTGCATTGCCAGGTACTGTAAAGCCTAGCACTCGATAAGTTTTCACCTGCAGACAAGAGGGGGGAAAAAACTTTAAGTTAGCGAAAAACTTCAAAAAAAACAGGGACCCCCCTGTAGGGAAAGGCAAAAAAGTTTCACCCTCTGGGTAAACAGTCGGGGGCTCATTGCCAGGTACTTCAAGCCTAGAAACCCCGGCCCAAACTTCACCTGCAGAAAAGAGGGGGGAAAACACATTATTAGCAAAACAACATTCAGAAAAACACGACCCCTGTAGGGTAGGAAAATAAGTCAGCCCCCTGGGTCACAGTCGAGGGCTGCATTGCCAGGTACTGTCAAGCCTAGCACTCGATCTAGCTTCACCTGCAGACAAGAGAGGGGAACAAAATTATTTAAACGAACAACATTCAAAACACGAAAACCCTGTAGGGAGGCAAAAAGCTCAGCCTCGGGGTCCCCGTCAAAGGGCTGCATTGCCGGGTACTGCCCAGGCCTAGCACTCGATAAAGGTTTCACCCTGCAACAAGAGAGGGGAAAAAAATTAGTTAGCAAAACAACTTTCAGAAAAACAGGGCCCACCCTGCAGGGTGGGCAAAAAGGGTTTCACCCTTTGGGCCCACAGCCCCCGAGGGCTGCATTCCCAAAGGTTTACTGTCAAGCCTACACTCGGTAAAGGTTTTCCCCTGCAGACAAGAGAGGGGAAAAAATTTATTTAGCGAACAACATTCGGGAACAACACGACCCCCTGTGGGTTTGGGCCCATAAGCTCAGCCTCGGGGTCACAGTCGGGGGCTGCATTCCCCAGGTACTGTCAAGCCTAGCACTCGATAAAGGCTTCCCCCGGCAGCCCAAAAAGAGGGGAACCAAATTAGTTAGGGGGAACAACTTTCAAAAACAACAGGGACCCCTGTGGGGTAGGAAATAAGTTTCAGCCTGGGGGTTTCACAGTCGGGGGCTGCTTTGCCAGGTATGCCCAAGGGCCATACTGGGTCAAGTTTCCCCTGCAGACAAGAGGGGGGGAACACTTTATTTTGGAAAAACTTTCCCGAACAACCGACCCCCTGTAGGGAGGCAATACTCAGCCTCTAGGTCACAGTCGAGGGCTGCATTGCCAGGAAATGCCCAAGCCTAGCACTCATTTTAGCTTAAACCGCAGAAAAGGGAGGGGGGAAACCCCAAGTTAGCAAAACAACTTCAAAACCCAAAACGACCCCCTGTAGGGTAGGCAATAAGTCAGCCCGGGGGCACAGTCGAGGGCTGCATTGCCAGGTACTGTCGGGCCCTAGCACTCAAATAACCCTTCACCTGCAGACAAAGAGGGGAAAACATTATTTAGCGAACAACATTCAGAAAAACACGAACCCTGCGGGTAGGCAATAACCCTCACCCCTTTTGGGGGTCCCCGTCGAGGGCTGCATTCCCAAAGGTATGTCAGCCTAAAAAATCGGTAAGCTTCACCTGCAAAAAGAGAGGGGAAAACACATTAGTTAGCGAACAACTTTTCGGGAAAAACACGACACCCGCAGGGTAGGGCAAAAAGTAAAGCCTCTGGGTCACAGTCGAGGGCTGCTTGCCAGGTACTTTTAAAAGCCTGCACTGGGACCCCAAGTTTTCCCCTCAGGAAAAGAGGGGAGGAACACATTAGTTAGCGAACAACTTTCAGAACAAAAAGGGACACCCTGCAGGGTAGGCAATACCCTCAGCCTCGGGGTTCCACAGTCGGGGGCTCCCATTCCCTTTACGGGCCCAGCCTAGCACCGATAAAGCTTAAAACCTGCAGACAAGAGGGGGGAAAACCATTGGGTTTACAAACAACATCAGAAAAACCACACCCCCGGGGGGGTTTAGGCAATAAGCTCAGCCTCGGGTCCACGAGGGCGGGCATTGCCAGGGTTACGGGGGTTAAAGGGCCTACACTCGATCAAGTTTCACCGCAGACAAGAGGGGGAACCATTATTTTATTTTAAAACAAAAAGGGGAAAAACCCAAAAGGACCCCCCCGGAAGGGTAGGCAAAAAAGTTTAAAGCCCCCGGGTCCCCGCGGGGGGCCTGCATTGCCAAATTTACTGTCAAGCCTAGCACTCGATCAAGCTTCACCTGCAGACAAAAGAGGGGACACATTAGTTATCTAACAACATTCAGAACAACACGACACCCTGCAGGGTAGGCAATAAGCTCAGCCTCTGGGTCACAGTCGAGGGCTGCATTGCCAGGGTACTGTCAACCCTACACTCGGAAAGCTTCCCCTGCAGACAAGAGAGGGGGAACACATTAGTTAGCAAACAACTTTCAAAACAACCCGACACCTGTGGGGTTTAGGAAATTTAAGTAAACCCCTCTGGGTCACAGTCAGGGTTTTGCATTCCCATTTTACTGCCCCAAGCCTAGAAACTCGATCAAGCTTAAACCTGCAGACAAGAGGGGGGAACACATTAGTTATTTTAACAACATTCAAAAACAACACGAAAAAAACCCTTTAATTGGCAGGAACCCCATACCAGCGAATAAACTCAAAACCACTCTTTACGTTTATTCAAAAACTCTTTTTAAAAAAGGGGTTTTCCCAGCAAAAATTAAAAAATTTTATTTCATTCGGGCCTTACATAGTTATGAATTTAGAAATCAACAAAAAAAATTATTATTGGGTCCCCCCTTAAAACCCGGGAAAAAAAAATGTCGAATTTGGGTTTTTTTAAAAAGCTAGGCCCCCATTGGCAAAATCTTCCAAAAAAATCATTGGGAAACAACTTTGATAAAAAATTTTTATTTTTTAAAAAATAATTTTTAAAAGGAAATTGAAAAAAGTAATGAGATCACAAAACATACAAAAAAAAAAAAAAAATTGAAAAAATACAGACAAAACCCTTTAAAAACTCAAAAGAAAAATTTGAAAAAAAAAAAAGGGCCCAAACCATCCCCCCTTCCCCATTTGCGTATTCTAAAATTTAAAAAACGTCCCGTGTCCCCTAACAGCCTCCCTTTAAAAACTTGCAAAAAAAGAAATTTTAGATATTGTTTAAATTAACTAGGATAAAAAGAACTTGGGTTTAACTACGTTTTAAAATTTAAAAATTTCAAATTTATTTTTTCCAAACTTTTTAAGGATGCTGTTTTTGGGGCACTGTACGTTTTTGAAATTTAAAAATGCGCAAATGTGGGGAAGGGGAGATGAGCTTTGGGGCCCCTTTTTTAAAATCAAATTTTTTTTGAAATGTGTAAGGTTTGGGGTATATTTTTTTTTCAAGTTTTTTTTATGTGGTTTTTAAACCCAAAAAGCTCACGATATTGTTCATGGGAAGGGGGGGAAAACCGAGTAACCAGGCGCGTAGAAACCCTTTGAAAAATTTGGGGGGGGGCAATCCAAAATTTGCCATTTTGTGGCGGCCTTTGGGGGGCTGGGGCCCAAGGGCCCCCGCCGGCCCCCGGCCCTTTTGGGACAAAAGAATCTCAAAAAAAAGTCGTTAAGTGGGCCCTTTTAGGGAAATTTCAAACCCAAATTTTTTTTTGGGAATGACTGGGTATATTATGACTGTGTAATGACACTGGCCCAAAAATTTTTTTCAACCCAAGGGGCTGTCGGGAAATTTTATAAATGCATATTCCCTGCACTAAGGAAATTTTGGGGTTAATATTTAACTCCCGATACTTTTTTCCCCCCCCCCCGCCCCCCGCCAGGGACCAAACTTGGGGGGGGGCATTGGGCCCCCCCTTTCCCCCCCCCGGTTTTTACGCCCCCTTTTACAAACCTATAAGTATCTTTACGATCCCCGTGGGTTGGGGTCCCGGCCTTTGGGAAAAAGCAGGTTAAAGCGCAATTACTCGCAATCTAAACGGTACAAAAGACGAGAATGGGCAGTTTGTCAACCCAAATAGGGTAAGTCCCAGTTTTTTCCGCCAGGACGGAAATTTTCCGCATGGAGGAAAAGAGGAGAGAAGGAAAAGGGCGATTAGGCTCTGCCACAGACTTTACCACGAGAACGTAAACAATGTACCCGGCATTGCGCTTTTCAACAACACGAACTAACTAAATATTAAATACACTTTACCTAGATAAGTTATAAAAGATAGTTCAGGAAAGAAAAGTACGAAAGTAAAGTAAGTGCATGTCTCACTAGCTCATCAATCCAATAGAGCCGAGGGCTGATAACTCTAAAATGTTTGGGGCCCTTTAAAAAAACATAACTAGCTAAATAATATAGCTAGCTGTTGGGCCCACAAAGTTTTAAAAAAATGTTTTAGCAAGGGGGGGAATTGCGGGGGGGATGGGGGGGATTTCCCCACCCTGGGAAATTTTATCCCCGGACTCTGTTTTACTGAAAAGGATCCCCGCCGGGGGTGGCTTAAAACCCCCCAACCCCCTGGATTCCCATCTAAACTCAAAAACATCAAATGACTTTATCTCGTAAAGTTAAAAAATAATGCGTTTTAAATTTTCAATATTCCTTTCAAAAAAAATTTCCTCAGTCGCTTTTTAAACCATCTTGAGGGGAATTTAAAACCCCAAAAATTTTTTTCAGAAACACTTTAAGGGGCCCTCTCCCAGGGCAAAAATGCCCCCCCCCAAAAATTTTTATCAGATTTGCTTCTAAGGCCATCTTGAGAGCAAAAATACCCCAAATATTTTTTCCTCAGAAACGCTTCAAGGCCCTCCAAGGGGAATAATACCCCAAAAAAAAATTTTTGCCCGGGGTTTTTTCCACGAAAATGCTATTCTCCCGCCTTCAACCCCTCTGTAAAGTCGTTTAATTTTGCACCCTGTAGTTCAGTAAAAGGGGCTAAAGGGAGAGAAAGTCATGGGGGGTAAGGGGCGTGTAAAAGCGGTTTTTCTGCATGTACGAGGGATGTTACAAGGAACCCCCTGACTTTTTGATTGGTTGGTCGTAAGAATTTTTTTTTGTTTAGCTCTGATTGTCCCCTTTTTCGACTGTTTTCCCCGCAACGAAAGAAAGTCCCATTATCTTTTGAAAATTTAATTCCAAAGACGGTTTTGGGAAAATGGGGGTAATAGGGGTAGGGGTAATAAACGTATTATTGCACTGAAACTATTCTAGTTCAATGCAGCAAACCCCCAAAAGTTCATTTCTTTGATTTTGGGGGTTCGGGGAACATCCCGTAATAATAGCGATTGTTGAATGTATGATGTAATGAGGGAATTATACAAAACATTTTTGGATGGAAATGAAAAATAATTATGTATAAAGTATGAACCCGAAAATTTTAATTTTTTACTCAGAATTCCTGAAAATTAAAAGTTGGTAAATATAAAGGGAAAATTACAAATATCGGAAATAAAGCTTTTATTTTGGGGATAAGAACATAGTTTTGCAATAAAATTAAAAAAAAATATCGAAAGATTTCCAAAAACGTACGAAAGTAACTGGGGGGAAAAAAACAACATAAATTTTAAGAAATTAACAAATAGGGTATGCAAAAACTTAAAAACTTCGAAAAACAATATTCCTGAGGCGGAAAGAAAAACTTGGCATTAAACATTTGAGAATTACACAACTTAACTTTTTTGTCTAAAAACGTGAAGATAGAAAGTTCCCAAATTTTGTCAAGCTAAGACAATTTATAATAAATTGCCCCAAGTAGTTTGATTTAGAAGCCAGATGACTAGGGGATTTTTATCCTGAGGAAAGGGCCCCGGCAGGCTGTTTTTTCAAGCCGCCCTCAATTTTATGTCCCATTTTGGCCGTGAGTACGCGCACTGTTGGGGTTACAGCGCTGGGACGGGGGTAGCTGTGTTTTGCTGGCTGCGGGGACCGATCAGGGAGACAGAAGGGGGGGGAGAAGTCAAATTTAGTAGGTTTTTGATAACCCGGACGCCACGGAAAGGGCTGGGTTTTTAAGCCGCATCAAACTATGGGCTAGTTTTTGGGGTCGTGATTTCGGGGCCCCCTGGAGGGGGGATTAAAAGCGTGGTTTTCGGACCCTACCCGTTGGCTGGATGCGGCACCCATCAGGGGGACAGGGAAAGCGGGGAGAAGCAACATTTTTGTAGGTTGTGAAACCCCAAGGGCGCCACGGCGGGCTGTTTCAAGCCGCATCAACATGGGCTAGTTTGTGGTCGTGGAGTAAGCGCACTGTTGGGGGATTACAGCGCTGGTACGGACGTCCCGTGGTGCTGGCTTTGGGGACCGCAGGGAGAACCCGGGAAAAGGGGGGGAAGTAACTTTAGTAGGGTTTTGATAACCGAGACCCACGGGAGGGCTGGGTTTTTCCAAACCGCATCAATCTATGTTAGTTGTGGCTTTGGCGAGTACGCGCACTGTATGGGGGATTCAGCGCTGGGACGGACTACTGTGTGTGCTGGGGTTTCGGCACCATCAGGGAGAAAGAAGCGGGGAGAAGCAACATTTAGGAGGTTGTGATAACCTGAGGGGGGCCACGGCCAAAGGGCTGTTTTCAAACCGCACAATCTATGTCTAGTTGGGCTCTTTAGTACGCGCACTGTATGGGGGGATTACAAACGCTGGTACGGACGTACTGTGTGTGTGGATGCCCGGGACCGATCAGGGAGAAAGAAGCGGGGGGAAGTCAACATTTAGTAGGTTTGATAAACCCCAGACGCCACGGGAGGGGTTTTTCTCAACCCGGGAAACAACTATGTCTAGTTTTTGGTTTGGGGCGGGGTTTCGCGCACTGTTTTGGGGGGATTACAGCGCTTTGGGACGGACGTCGCTGGTGGGGCTGGGTGCTGGCCCCCGATTTAGGGGGCAGAATGCGGGAGAAGTAACATTTTGTAGGTTTTTGATAACCTGGGGAAACAGGCAGGTCTGTGTTTTCAAGCCGCATAAACTATGTCTAGCTGTGGCTTTGGGGCCAGTACGCGTTCTTAGGGGGATTAAAAGCGCTGGAAAGGGGCGTAGCTGGGTGTGCTGGCCCGCGGCACCCAAACAGGGAGAAGAAAAGCGGGGGGAAATCAAAATTTTGGTAGGTTTGTGATCAACGTGGGCTTGGAACCCCGGGGGGGGGGGGGGGCGAGCCCACCCCCCCGGTATGAAAACATTTCTTTGGGGTGTAAATAAAAGGTTTTTTTTCTTTATGACAAAAACTGAACCCAAATAAACACCCCAAGTTGAAAAAAAAATCAAAAATTTTAACGTTGAGTCAAAAAAATCGCACAGCCTGGGAAAACGCGGGCACCAGCCATGCTTCAACCCATGGGTTTTGTAAGATTTGAGCGCCATGCTGGGTTTCATGACCTTCCAGATGTTTTCGTCCACGGGTCCCAAGAAAGTAGGCCTGCCTATGTTGGGAACCAGGGAACAGTTGTTGCCAAAAAGAGTTGGGAAACCCCGGGCCCCCCTCAAGGGCTCTGGGGCCCCCAGGCTTGACCCCTGTTTCACCCTAGGCCCTATTGCGTCCCCACTGTAATCGGAGGCTGAATTTACAGGTGCCCCATTTAAGGAGACGTTTGCAGCCAGCCGTTTACCACTGGATTCAAAGAGTACAAACCTTTTCCCCCCCTTTTTTTTCCCGCTCAGGGTGAACAACGGCTCTTACTTGCTTGAATTTACGGCTCCGTCAGAGATAAGTGAGGGACATTTTAATTTTGCTAGACAATAATTTTAAAGTGTGAATGCCCTCCCCTCCTGGGTTTTGTCACAAAAATCCCAAACAGATTTTTACTTCAGTTTTGTTTCAAAACAGGGTTTCACAGCACACATCATAGAGGGGTCGGAGTTTTACGAGTAAAAAAAAAATAAAAACAAAAAACAGGGTGCAGAAGCATAGCGAGGGGTCCCAAAAAACAAAAATCTAAAACATAAAAAATTAAAAAAAATTAACCCCCCCTTAAAACCAACAATTTTTTTCTTTAAAATCCTTTACTCTTTATAACAAGTCCCCGATTGCCCTTAGATAAGTAGAAACTATTTGAAGAGGAAAAAATTCTTTTTTTTTTTTTTTTTGGGTAATGAATTGTTAGCTACATAATTAAACCCCCCGTTTTCCCAAAGGGAAAAAAGGTTTTAAGGGTTAAAATATTCAAATCATTTGACTTTTTCAAATGGTTTTTTACTCAATTTTAACCCCCAAAAATGTGATATTTCGACTACTTTTCAGCAGTCTTTATCAAACAAAACAACAATTAAAAAACCACAACAAAAAAGACAAAAAAACAGTTACAAAAAATTATAAATATGGCTGTCAAATTATTAACAAAAAAGTTTTTTTATAAATAAAAAATTTAAAAAAAACAAAAAACCAGAACATTAAATTGACATGTTGTACAATAGTTGGTGTATGAAATTAAACTATTGATCTAGTGATGAAATTGATGGACAGAAACTCTTCAAAATGGCTAGATAATTAACACTAGACACACTGATTGTATTGGCCACACACGAAATTCATCGTTTGTTGTGGTTTTTTAAATTGTTGTTTTGTTTGATAAAGACTGCTGAAAGTAGTCGAAATATCACATTTTAAAAATAAAAATAAGTAAATAACAGTGAAAAGTCTAATGATTTGTATGTGTAACGTTACTACCTGTTATATAGTTTCAATTTTTATAAGGTTGTATGCCTGGAGTCTGGACCTGCTCACCGGAACAGGCGTATTGATAGCGAAATAACTTTACGACGTCAGTAATAACCCCACGTTTAACAAGAGGTGTGATGTTAAAACGTGAACAGAGATTAGAGTAATCGACTGTGAAACACAGTTTCCAACCCGAGCAACTTTCCCCCGTACCCACCGGGTTCCAGATTACACTTCCACATTCAAGGAAGGAGCGTAAAAGTGAACAATACATCACCACCAGGCTCTTGTCTCCTGAGCCCCTGTTACCGACGGTTCGTGCTACACGTTACACAGCGGTCTTTAGAAGACAAACTCAACCGGGCTTTGAGACAAGTCTTCTAATGCCCTGTCTCCTAACGCCCGCACGATGTTTTTAATCGTTCCCACAAGTTGCAAAGACGGCTGTACTTATGTAATGTAACCATGCATTCCTTAATGGGGTGGGGGGTTAAAAAAGACTTTAAAGCGAAAGTCTGCTTTAACTACATGGATGACTGAGTGATAGCAATTTTCGATAATGTAGCAATCAAGTAATGTATGCATTGCGATAGCACCGTTTTTAATTTATAAAAATGATGTGTTTTAACGTGTAAATTTTGCTGTTTTTACAGGACTTCTATTATTATTATTATTTCGATGCATTTCAGTGTTTACGTATGGTACTTAATTCTACTGTAGCTAACGACAAAATTTACATATTCGCATATATTTTTGTTCCTACCAAGGTAATACGTCTCATGAACACCCGCTTTGTACCATTTTCAAAAACTCGTATTTTTTTAAATTAAAAATGTGCTTTTAGGTGGGAAGTGGGATAGGTCAGAGAGTAAAACCCGACGCCGGCGTCATAAACACCGATGAGCAAATTATGGCAGCGATCAACTGGGTGGACACGATTCACCCACGGACGACGCCAGGACCAGGAGGAGCCTACATACAAGCTCGAAGCAATACAGGCTCTTTATAACAGGGGGGAGGCTGTTATACAGAGCAGAGCAATGTATACTTATTGACTACAATTCAGAAATTAAAAAAGTCCGCCCCAACCGGGAATCGAACCACGGATCTCCCGCATTCCAGGTGAGCGTCTTAACCACTAGACCATCAGGACGGTTCCCATCAGGACGGCCCGTCCTGATGGTCTAGTGGTTAAGACGCTCACCTGGAATGCGGGAGATCCGTGGTTCGATTCCCGGTTAGGGCGGACTTTTTTAATTTCTGAATTGTCGTAAATAATAACAATTACACCTACGGGGGTGTTTCCCGACTAACCAAAACGAGAAACAGAGCAATGTAGTTATTGGACCTGCGAAAATAACTATAATTTCCCCGCCTTTCCGCAGTCCGCACACCAACGCACAACGCATACACGACATTCACAATTGCCCAGTAAATAGTTTGTGACCCCCACCTTCCTGGCAAACCTCCTGCCGACGCCCTTGTCTCTCCCTCCCACCTGTTGACTTTAGTGCGCACTATTATAACAACACATCGTAAGAGTCGAAGAATAGTGATGACCGCCACATACACGGTGGTCGCTGCCAGCCCGAGGCGAGTGGTGCAATATGCAGCTGGTTGTTGCAACTTGCAAGTCATAAGCTCTGCTCAGCTAACATTGACACCTAGGACCGGATGCAATTGCAGCATATCTGATTGAGTGACATCGGGCTTATTAATAAATAAAAATAAATAAATCCGTATTTAGAGTCTACCCACTCAGTCAAATAACTGATTTTCAATGGGGGACAGTAAACCAAAGTGACCAAGCCAACCCTGTAGGCCCCGATCAACACAATCGACGAGTGAGCGATAACCAACCAAAGATCGATATTTCTTAATAGGAAATATAGCAATCAGTGGTATGGACAGTGCGAACACCTGCGGATCAACGCCAGAATCAACAAGGCCGATTCAGAACAATTTTAAATGTATTATGTTCCTCGTTGCTAGGACGGCTCAAAAGTCACCCTTTACACATTCCTATAAGACAAGAACTGATGGAATTAAGTCCAAATCAAAAGTTAAAAAACTTCTGACTTTCACGGGAATCGAACCCTGAACCTTCTGCATTGGAAGCAGAGATGCTAGAACCACAAGACCAACGAGCCACACGTATACAATGTGTTGCATCATTTTTCATTTTTTTATTTCACAGACTAATTTACAATTGGTGTAAAACGCCTGTATAAGCCAACACTTGTTGGATGAGCGTAACGAAGACTTCAATTCAACTCAACTATCCCTGATAAAAATAGTTTATTTATTTTTCTTTTTTCTAATTGTTCGCTCTCTATACCAGGCGAACGGCATACGCGATCTTGATGAAAATCGGAGGGTACCTTCGAAATCTTAGATCTGCCAAGTGTTTGGGTACAATCGAAGAAATATTTCTCATCACAAACGTATTTTTTAGGAAAGGATTGTTCAATACGACCTCGCCGCCCCGCACCTTTTCGCGGCTGGCACAGCGAGGCGCGTGTCGGATCTCGGGCTCTCTCGGACTCGCATTGTTGAAGGCAGTCATGGTTTACTCTTGATATTGTCTTTTTTTACCTTTTTTACCTTTTCTTTTCATTCCCCACCCTTTTTTATAATTGATTCATTAATTAAAAACATTTTATATTATTTTCATTTGTTAGCAAAATTGTTGTGTTTAAATGCATTGTTGTTGTAATGCTAATATTTCAAATATGTACTTAAATGTAGTTTATTGTAGTTTCTGCATCTATGTAATTAGATTTATTTAGTTGTCCTCCTTTGTAAATCAGTTTTTATAACTGAATAGGATAGACGTTAAATAAATAATAAATAAATAAATAAATAACGATACGAAACAGTATAATCATTAGACAGAAATAATAAAGCAAAAAGCTCATCCATCAACGCGACTGGAAAAGGCGTTCGCGAAGTGGCCTAGTAAATACAATCTTCGCAAGCATTGACATCTCTTAGCCGAGGTGCCAAGTACACTAAAATGTCCCCCCACCTCCCTAGTCAATGTACTGTATCATCTTTGTTGAAGTTCTATGTCAACAAAATACGCATGCCAATCGGACGCTCGCGTGAACATGACACACGCACCGATCTAAGTGATGGATATAGGAATGCTTCGCTGACACTCAACTTGTATATGAAAGCACTATGTATCGGAATCGGAGAGGTAACAAACGTCTTGGCCTCCGCATCGCATCGAGTACCCACACAGCATTGTCTCCGCTTCGCCCCCTCGCTACACGCACCACTTGGTCGGCGACCCCACATACATGACAGCTTCGCTCCCTTCAAAGAAACTATTCGTAAAGACACTCAACTTGTGTGTGTGAAGACACTTGGGTCTCTGCAACAACAGGCCTCCGCATCGAATACCCACACACAGCATTGTCTCCGCTTCGCCCCCTCCATACATCGCACTTGGTCGGCGACCCCACAGCCCACGGGACCACATGCCGCACTACGGGTCGCGCACGGATGTCATATTGGAAGATGTCGGAAGAATTAGGTAATAAGTTTGTGTTTGTGTAACAATATTGTACTCGGCCACCGAATTGTGATGTAATTATTGTAATTGAAAGCATTTTTAATAAACATCTTTCAATCCATCAAAACGAGGACAATCCACTTACTGTACATTAAAAAACAAATTGACGTACAGGCTAAATATAGAGTATTTAGAAGTTGTCCACAATAATAATGTTGCTTATTTTCAATATATTCCTCAGCACATAGCCATAACAACCATTTTAGTTTAGCTGTATCATTGTGAATATTGCAAACTGAACCTTATAATTATTAAGTCGAACAGTATTTATCCTTTTTTTGTTATTCAATTGTTTAAACAATACTGTATTATTATTGTAATTCTGTAATGCTTTATAGAAACCCATAAATAAATAATTTTAAATTTAAAAAAAAATATGTTCACTTTAATACTGTGCTTTGTATTTTGCAACTGTATAGGCACAGATAATAGAGTACACTACAGGCTATATAGTTCTGAATACTGAATCTGACGTAAAAACGGTATGTTCGAATAAAATATATCTATCTATCTACCTTAGATTACATTTTTACATTTGGAATTAACCCTCACCAAACGTACTGCAATTTTTTTTATCCAAGTTCTACAAAGAAATTGAAGATTTCCAAATGAAGTCGAATCGATTATTTTTCAGTGATTCTATTTCTAGATAGATTATTAATTTGAAAGAGATATGTATCCCGAGTGTATAAAGTGCGAAGTTGGAAGTAACAAACTAAAAGTGTCACACCGGCGTGAAGCTAGTGGTCCCAGGGCGCGCTAGATCCACAGCCAGACAGCACCTTGGTTCTGTCTGTGTCTCTTCTGATCTTGCGGTGGGTTGAGTGAAATCGCGGACACGTTTACTGCCAGGGCTGGTCACGCAAGACGAGCGAGCCTGACGGGCCAGGAACAGTAGTATCAACTACGTGTTTCTTGAGCATTTACTGATTAAGAGGAATGGGGGCACATTTGGCTGTTAGCAAATAGCTATTCGCTCGGCCAATATGCATCCGACGTATATGAAACTTTGCAAAGTTGTCAATAAAGCATACATAGACAGCCCTGTGGTCATAGATTTTCAAATTTTGACTTAATCAGTCAGAAAAAATCACGAATATGGTCAATTTTAGAGTTTTTACGAGAGTTTTTTAGCAAAATCAAAATTCGTGAAAACTTATTTAATTTTTATAAATTATTATAAAACAAAATTTACAAATGTGTTACTGTAGAGCCCTACAATTCCACATTTGTGACAAATGTTCAAAATTTCAGACACCTGTGGTGTCAGTCAGCCGAGCGAACAGCAATTTGCCTAAACGCATGTCCTATACAAAATCAAATCGATTTTCGATTATTATTTTTCTAATACTTTTAGGTTATTTTCTTCTCGGTCGAACGACGAGAAGATTACGAATAGACTTTCTTCGTTCAGATTAGATCTATCAATTGACCAAGACCACGACCACGACCACGACCACAGACCACGACCACGACCACGACCACGACCACGACCACGACCACGACCACGACCACGACCACGACCAGGACCACATATACAAACACGACAACAACCACGACCACAACCACAACCAACGCATTCCAGATTGCAGCACTCAGTCGACCCTTGAGTGGGGGTGAGTCCTTGGGGTAAGGTAGGGCAACCCGGGAGACTATAGAGGCCACGCAATCAGACTTGTTGAGTTTATAATGTAGCTACATTATAAACCCAAAGATTCCGGCTTCTAGTTTCCTTCAATACATGGTAATTCAAAAAAACAAACACACAAAAAATAACCACGACACGTCAGGTCAGAAATTAAGTCTTGGTCGTTTTGTCGTTAAAAAACTTGTAAATTCTCTGTTTCTGGTTTGGGTTGTCAGGAATAAGACGTCACAGACTGCAACTCTATTTTGGGCCCATACAATTGTACGGAAAACCACAAAAGTAATTCATATACACGCATAAATAAGCCGGCCAACAAAATAAAACACGCCGTTCGCAAACATAAATCCACCATGGGTCACTCAACGGCCCTAACTGGGGACGCATTTTATTTACGTCGGTATTTGTTGTATTAGCATATTCGCCTGTAGTCGGATTCTGATCCCACTCGAAGTATTAATTATCTTTGATTTCCAGTAAGCCGGGCGGGTTGGGCGTAAACTATTGACGGGTGCTAAGATCGGCTCGGAGATAAGACAGGTGCGTCTGACTTTGGTAGTAGTCGACCAGCGTAGGAGGTTTAGAATCGGACGCGATTAGCAAGGCTCAATCCCATTACTTTTGGCAGGTCCTTTCCTTTCCCTGTAGCCAGTGTTCCATCCTCATACTCCGTAAAAAAAAAAAAAAAATTAAAAACTGCTCAGCCAATTTTGGGGGCTATAATTAAAAGAAAATACTTGAATTCAAGCTGATGGTTCAGCGCAAAGTGGAAAACCAAAACCAAAAATTTTTTTATAACAGAATTAAAGTAATTTTGGATGGGCAATACTCTCCTGATTTTTGAGTCATATTTTCCGACCAAACTAAAAAAATCAAAACAATTAAAAACGGAGAACGATAACCACAAAAAACATTTTCCACTACCCTCTTTAAGAGCACTAAACATGTGACAAAAATTGCAGTTCTTTCCAATTTGCATTTCTCATGTTGTTCTCATTAGTTTTGGCCTGTAAAATTCCCTAAACAACCCCCAAAAATGCTAGAATTTAAAAATATATATTTTCACTGCGGGAAACATCATAATTCTAGTCATTAATACGAAAATGCACGTAACAACTTTCCCCCGATGTCGCAGCAGATGAATCGGTAAAGTGTCAAAATCTAAGCCCCACTTTCGGTTCGATGTCATCTGCATCTGACATCTGTAACCTGTCAGTCAACAGTGAAAAACAGGCCGGGAAATAAGATGACACTTGTGCTGGTAAACACAGCGCGTATCAGTCAAGCTTGTGATTGGCGCAGCGAGCAACGACCTTGAGGCCACCACACCCCTGACGTCACAGTGAGTACGCCAGTGTTGACGAACGCTCCATTGTCCGAGATAAGGAGCAGGTTACGTCGTGCTGTTTACTTTAGTACGCAAGGACGTCGAAAATTTTACTTTTGTACGCAAAAACGTGGTGCTGGTTTTACTTTTTACATTGCGAAACTATGATCTCAGGTACAGGTAAACAACCTCCAAATCAAATAAAATCAAATCAATTTTTTTTTAAATTGAGGGGTCAAAAAGATGATCCAGCGAATGTAAATGTACAATACTTTGCATCAAGCGATATTTAAATGGATGTTAAACATGTAATGAAGTTGACAATTGCTAACATATGGCTTAAAAGTTATAAATTTTCACCACATCTCTATAATCAGCCGGGCTACATGGCTAGGGGCAACCTCCACATAATAATACCTGGGAGGTGTCTCTCTCACCTTGGCCGGTAGACAAGGAGACTCCCAGTGAGGGCTGTGTTTAAGAGGGGGGGGGGGGGGGGGGGGGGGGGGATGTTTAAGGTCAACCATGTGAAACTATCGTGTTTGTGCGCATGAATATTTCATGACTAGAGGTACGTGAAATTAGCGTTTTGGGAATAGATGCTACAAAGTGCTATTTTTTCACTTAAAAGTAAGGTTTTCAAGTCCGATTATGTTTTTTTTTCCATAGTTTCTATAATTTGCGTATTCACATCTTCATTCAGTATGATGACCAAATTTCAAATTAAAAATCTGAAAAAAGTAAACAATGTTTGAAATCATCCAAAAAAAAGAGGCTTCAAAACGCTATAAAATGACACTTGAAAATGCTAATATACACGCACCTCTATTCATGACTCACCTTTCAACTGTCCAATTAAACGGGTGGTTATATCTATGTAGTAGGACAACGAGCCACGGCGAGATGCAAAACACGGGTTTTGGATTCATGTCAGTGTCGCTGAGTTAAGTCGTGATACGAGAGTTTCACTATCTGTGGTTCGCTCTCTATTCACCCGACCGGTAGCGAGCCTAATTAACAAACACAAGAGAGGGGTTGCCAATGTCACTTTTTTAGTTTTGTCAACTGCCTTTTAAAAGTAAACAAATTTGGCTTGAAATATACATGAAAAACAAATGTAGCCTACAACAGACCACACATTGTTACGCCCTGTTCAAGCCAAAATTTTGTTTTCTTTTACAGCAGTTGACGAAACTAAAAAAGTGACATTGGCAAAAACATGGCTGCCGTATGAACGTATAGCCACTCTCTCGTGTTAGGTTAATATAGGCTCGCTACGGACCGGACACACAGAATGCCAATATGTTTGGGTCAAGTCAAATGTGGTAAATATGAGACACGCCAAAAAGTGGGTAAAAATGGCAGTGGCAATTTATAAAAGTATAATTTACTGATTCTGGTAACCAATCATATTAACTAGGAAAACGCTAGTTGGACGCCCTTGTTGAGCGAGCACCGGTACGTGCAACATGACCCGAGTACGACATTCCCATAAGGCCCACCACACAGTGTAGGCTAACTGGATATTGACATTGTACACTATATACTATTCCAAAAATCTTTTCATTGTTTCTAATTCACGTCATGCCTTCTAAAGTGTATCTTTTGTATCTTCATGCCCCTTCATTTTTTAACATCATTTTTCGAATTATGATTACCAATAATCTTTAAGTTCTTGTTTGATTTAGCGAAAATTTGGAAAATAGGAGGGGAAAGTTGTACTTATTGACCCTGCAAAATTTCATAACGATCGGTACATTTTTATTTTTATTTTTATAAAACCACGATCGGATTTTGTTCAAAAACTATACAGCAACCCCTCTAGGTGTATGTAATGTGTGCAAAATTTCAGGTCCCGATCAGAGAAACGGTGCGACCTGTACCGGAAGCATAACAGAAAAAAAAACAGACATTCGAGCCATAAGAGTTTAAGTGGAGACGCTCGCTACGCTCGCTCAATAAACTTAGAATTTTTTGCACAATATGAAATAAGCATTCACTTTAGGATTTCATTACTTGTTATTAGATCTGAATGCAACTACATTTCAGAGATTAGAATGTACCCGTGCTGATGGTCTAGTGGTTAAGACGCCTGTCTGGAATGCGTGAGATCCGTGGTTCGATTCCCAGTTGGGGCGGACTTTTTACTGAATTGTAGTAAAAAATAACAATTACACCTACGGCAGTGTTCCCGACTAACCAAATCGAAAAAATTGTTATTACAAATTAGATTTAAAACAACGCTGACTGAAACTTTGATATGCAAGCTGTGTTAGGTTTTAAAAATCCCAATGACAAACTTTTTCTACAAACATTCTTAATGGTCCAATGATCATTTTTCATCACAATGCTGTGCTGACCTCTAGCATAATTAAAAAGTAAACCATAACCAAAGTTGGTTGGTTAAAAATTTCACTCATTTGAACAAATATGAACACCTATATTCAATGATAATGCCATTTCCCCACCTTTACCCAGACACATCTGGTCATCATGACATCAAGTTTGGGTAATCATTACAACTAATATTAGACCTAACTGTCTAATTTTATTTCGTTTGCTATAAAATTTTTAGCCATAAACACCAATTGCCATGTTACACTGCAATCATAAATACTGAATTGTCAATAAAACGGTCAATCGACCTCGTAACTATTTTTTAAAAGTATTTCTTTAAAATTTTTTCCTTGTCTTTTTTAACCATCTCATCCTCATCCGTCTAATTTTTGTCTATAAAACGCCAGGAAAAAATTATACAGTGTTTTTAATTGCAATTTAATAGTTAAATAATATTAATTAGATTAATAAATAAAGTGATACCTATAGCCTACGTTGTTTGTTCTAGCTGAGTCAAGATATAGGAGGGTTTGAAAATGGCCCCACTTAGGTTTTTTTTCTAAATTAAATTTTGAACTGGGGGTAAATTTAAGTGTTGGGTCAAAGTTTGCCCTTTGTAAACCTTACATACACGAAGATTAGCCTAAATAAGGCAATTTTATAAACATTTTTGGGTAAAATATGTGTGTTCGCTCTGGTGAAGTGGACTAATGGTTCAATCGCTAGATTGTGAAACATAACTAAATAATACCTTTCAATAATATACTGATTGAATTAAATAATAAATTTGCTGTTTATAAGTTGACTGCTTTCTTCTGGATACAAAAGTCGGATGTTTCCCCAGTTACTAAAACATGCATATATAAACAACAACAAATGCCTTCCCAAGGTAATGTCCCAAAGGGCAGTTAAATGGTTGTCAAGGTCAAGTGAAGATCAAACCATGTGCGGTCACAGGCCCGTGCTGGACAAATACGACGACGAGCCCCCCCCCCCCCTCTACCCTGGGGCCCCCCAGCGATCTGGTGGCCAGCATGGCATATCTATCCTTGAGAACAAAGTGACCATCGACGGACGCGTCGGGCTATGGGTATGAGGCAGCTGCCAAGGGTTTGCCGCGTGAAGTCGTAAAATAGACCATCCTAGAAGCTGAGGGTCTTCTACCTGCTGTATTCCTTCCTGTTCTATTTATTTATTTATATTTCTTTGTTTAATTGCAAATATCTAATAACGTTGTTAAAATATTAAGCGTGCGTCTTGAAAGTCATTTTTTGGGCGAAATTTTACGATAAAAACTGACCCGGGGTTACGGATAATGCTTCTATAATATTTTTAATATAAAAAAGTAATTTTATATATTTCAGTCAGTTTTGATCGTAGACACTAGGGAAAAAAACACATTTCATTACTCAATCTACACATTTGAACCACGTTATTAAATACATGCAATTATAAAAAAAATATTTCGCTGAATAAATTATTTTTATCACAATAGATTTGAAATGTGCGGAGGCAGGTGGAAAAAAACCCATGTTCGCTCCCAAATTCGGTCACACACCAAAAAGGTGGAAGGGAAAAATGCAGACAATAGACGGGACGACCGATCCCGGTCTCGTCCGCGGATGGTCACTTTGTATCTCAAGGATATATACACTTTAGGATAGCTCGAGGGCGACAGTTGACGCGCCCTTATACAAACTAAACTCAAACCCTCTCAATACGACAGTGTTAGCGCGAGCACTAAGCGCTCGATTCTGATTCGGGAGGTCCCGTGCTCGAATCCAGTCGAGACCGGCAATCATGACTGAAGGTTTTTTCTGAGGTTTTCCTCAGTCGTTAATGCGAATGCAAGGGATTGAGTCCTCTTAAACAGCCCTCGGACATCCCTTCACAATTTCCTATCCGCACATACCTAGTTCACCTGAAGAGGGCCTGCTAATTGCACCCTATAACAGGTTTCCCACGAAAAAATTTAAATTTAAAAACCCTCTCAATTAAACTTCATATAGCCGATCAATCAACTCGAATCCTAATGTTCCCTGGTACTCAACACATGGCTCGCTCACTCGTCTAACAACGACTATCAATGTTTATTGTAATTGTTGATCTGAGTGATGCATAAAGTCACGAGTCTTGTATAATGTTGTCACCTCTAGATCAAGCTGTGTAATCAAGGGACTTGAGATGGGCCGTGACCCACTCCACCCGACCCAGTAACGTTATCTGACACTATACAGGTCACCTGGTGTAGGTACACATACAGATTCTTTTAATTTTTACACAAAAAAAATCCATGAAGCATGTTAACTTGCTTATGTCGACGTTGGCAACGTTTTCCTGATTATGATTATGATTTAGTAATTTGGCATTTTCTGCCGCCTCTACATATTATGACAACTTTAGCATGTATACCTTTCACTGATTTGGCTGTCCACTAATATATCGACCTTGGCAATTCTTTCGATGACAATGATTTGTAACGAAAAACACATTTAAGCTTATTTTACGTATTTTACATACATACATACAAACATAGTCACCTACATATTATCTTTTGGTATTGCTTAAAGGCCACTACTTTTTTCTAAAACGCACCAAACGCACTCGAAAAACCTGATTCTCAAAATTTTCGATTAAGTGGCTCTGCCCCCAAACCCCCCAGGCGGGGCCAGGCATGTCCCACGAAAGTACAAATTATAATTTTGGCCCCCCTGTAACAAAATTCCTGCGGACGCCCTTGAATCATACCCGGGTAATTTTTATACACTATAGTTACGGCCCTGTACATACGTGACAGGTAAGAAAGAAACGTATAGTACACAAACACTGCGGTAATGATTCTCTTTCCTCAACTCTAACATGAATGAGTGCCCCATGCATCCCGTGATGTGTGATGTGCAAGTATTATCATTGAGTTTATAACCAAAGGTTCCATACTCAGAAAGGTATTATGGACTCGCCTGAATCGTGCATGCTAGAGGAGAGCTACGCGCCTTGCATCACTGTTTAGCACGTGCACGCTTAGCACGCGCTCGCAGACAAGACGGGCCACACCCTAATCTCCATTAGAACAAGGGGAGATCATAGCGGGGGTCAACAACACGCCAGACGAGATTCATTGCTGGACATTTGCAGCCCTGGGTTAGTCGCGAAATTAAAACCACGCGAAATTACACTTTTTTGTGATATCTCGAGAGAACGATGCAAAATATCAAAAAACTGATTCATGACAGCTCTAGGGTTTTGTGAGAACTATAGCCTGTACGAAAAATATTGAAATGTGATGGAAATTAAGATTTATATTAGAATTTTAATTAATTAAATGCATATATTAAATACAAACCGCACCAATTATTATATTTGAATATTTTTTCTTGCATTATATTGTTCTAACAACACCACAATTCGGTCTCGAATCAGTTTTTAGATATTTTGCATCGTTCTCGAGATATCACGAAAAAACTGAAATTTCGCGTGGTTTTAATTTCGCGACTATCCCGTCCTCTTAAGGCTGTGTGTTCACCAAAAACCAAAATCCAAAATATACATAAAACCGTAGTTTTTGAGTATGATCATTAATCACAGCCTTTTGAAAAGATCAAAATATTTTTTTGATTTTTTTGGTCGATGCATTTTTCCTCTATTGCTACTTTTTTTAACGATTTTTGGTGCTAAGTTTTTCCAAAAGTATACCATTTGGATGGCTGATATTTTTATTGTAGCTTACACTCATCTTTGACAATAGAATGTGGTATTTTGGAAAATTTTTCTTTTGACGGTACAATACCACAAAAGTCCCGGAAAATCACTCGTCGATTGCGTCGGGGCCTACAGGGTTGGCTTGGGTCACTTTCATTTAAAGTCCCCCACTGAAAATCAGTTAGTAACTGAGTGGGTAGACTTTAAATACAATTTTTTATTTTATTTTATTTAATGTAAGGTATTGAAGATACACATTTCAAATAACACATTCTATAGCCAAAGATGAGTGTAAGCTACAATAAAATATCAGCCATCCAAATAGTATACTTTTGGTAAAACTTAGCACCCAAAAATCGTTTCAAAAAGTAGCAATAGAGGAAAATACATCGACCAAAAAAATCAAAAAATATACTTTGATCTTTTCAAAGACTGTGATTAATGATCATCTCTATAACTACATGTTAAATGCATATTTTGGATTTTGGTTTTTGGTGAACACACAGCCTTAACTAACGAGATAGAGGGTAAAAACTGCATTCCTGTATAATAAAGACGGGGTTTAATTTAATTTTCAAGGACATAAAGAAACAACAAGGCATCCTCACCTCTTGGGGAAACTGGTGATTATATTTTTTGAGCTAGCGGGATAAGGTAAGGGGGGGGGGGGGATAAGAAAATAACCAAAACTTTGGCTGCAAATTGGGAAGTAGAACTCGGGTGTCATAGCTCGATGACATTTTGATTAGTGAGTTTGAGTGGAAGTGCGAGTATTTAGCCAATCTTAATGATGGTTTCCCGTGAGAGCAAAAATACATGATTTTAAATGGAAGGGGTCGTGACACTTATTGATGATTTCTAACAGGGGCGGACCCAGGAACTCTGTAAAGGGAGGGGGCGACCGGACTTTGCGGGGGGGAGGGGGGGGGGGGGCGGACCCACTAGCTTACCCCACAGGTTTTTAAAGGAAGCTTGTCAAAAACGTGCTTAAATTGGTTTCGAGAAGGTATTTAATGATTTTTATTATATTTACCATGTTTTTCATCATCACAGTCATCATCAACATCACATATGGGTTTTCATCACCCTGCACGGTGCATTCATATCAAGGATCACACATAGCGCCCCCCCCCCCCCCCCCCTTTTGATTTTAAAGGGCGTTTATATGCTGGCCAGTGAAGAAAAGAAACGACGGGATAAAAACAGCTAAGTCAACAACAGTAACAAGGGGAGATGTGGCCTATGTGTCGTAGTCAGCTACCGACAATAGCACGTGCCCGAACAAGTACCTTACATCACACACCATAAACAAGTCAGGTCAGAGTCAACAGTCAACATGATAATATCCAGGTGTGTTGCTCGCTCAGCATCTCGCATGCGAGTGGTACTACTTTCAATACGATACGATATGCACTCTCCACTCTCCAGTCGTCCATACAAAACGTACATTTCCCCCTGTGATCTTCAACGTTCGTACAAAACGTTTGGTTTTGCTTTAATGTTGACATATTTCGTGTGGGCGAAAAGGGGAATAAGATTTTTTTTTAAAGCATTTTACATAGATGACACCTCCTTTCTGACTCTGCAACTTGATCAAATAAAAAAACGTAGACATAGTTAGAAGTTAGAGCGCACATTTACTGTTTAAATTGTCGTCGTCCTCGTGCTAACTTGTACGTGGTTTCAAACTACGTACAGTCGTACACGAAACGCCACAAGTCAGCTTCACTTGAGCAAGGCGATGGATAGTTATCGAATAACGTTAGTAATCAATGATTGGTGGTACTGGTAGGCATGCAGTCTTGAAGCAATACCATCCGTAAGGGGCCTTCAAAACGTTATTGTAGAGTTATATTGAAATGCTGACGTATTTAGTTTGGGTTCAAACACTATGACAGAATCCAAAGTATAAAAATCGATCTGGTTTATTTGAAATTAAATTTATATACAAGTAATTAGCATTGAATTCTTGGAAGAGTACTTGAAGTATATTCATATCCAACCAAATACAAAAATCTGTAAAAAAAAAAAACGGCAGCCAAGCTCTCCTTCAAAAGTCTTCGGCTGTGAATTCTTGGCCATGAACCAAATTCAATGGCCAAGCCATTTTTTTTATGATTTCGAGTTTAAAAATTTTACTTTTTTACCACAAAAATCGTTGGCTTGGCGCTCGTCAACAGGCGAAATGATCTTACTTATTTTAAAAGCGAAACTAGGGAGAAAGAATAAAAAGCTTGGCTCAACTTCTATATCTCACAGCATTCACAGCCGAAGACTTTTGAAGGAGAGCTTGGCTGCCGTTTTTTTTTTTTTTTTACAAATTTTTGTATTTGGTTGGATATTACATCTTTTTGTTGTTCGTTCGCTATCAAGGTGTGAATGATTAAATTTGTTGAGTTCAAAGTTGTTTTTTTACATTTTTGGGCCCACGGTCCCCCCAAAGATACCCCTTAAATAAATAAATAAATAAATAAATAAATAAATTTTTATTTACAGACTACCCACTCAGTTATATAACTGATTTTCAGTGGGGGACTTTAAATCAAAGCGACCAAGCCAGCCCTGCAGGCCCCGACCGCAATCGACGAGTGAGCGATAACCAACCAAAGATCGATATTTTTAATAGGAAATATATCAATCAGTGGTATGGACAGTGCGAACACCCGCGGATCAACGCCAGAATCAACAAAGGCCGATTCAGAACAACTCTGAAATTTATTATGTGCTTCGTTGCTAGGACGGCTCCAAAGTCACCGTTTACAAACTCCTAAGACAAGAACTGATAGACTTAAGTCCAAATCAGAAGTTAAAAAACTTCTGACTTTAGCGGGAATCGAACCTTGGCCCTTCTGCATTGGAAGCAGATACGCTAACAACAAGACCAACGCACTAGCATAAGCACTAGATATTTATAATGGTTAAGAGCATGTTTAATTTCAAGCTTGTACAAATTACTACGCCTGAGTAATTACGCGTTTTGATTTTGATTTTGATTTTGATTTTGATTTTCCCCGGTCCCAATTGCCCGGTTTTTGTTATATGAGGTACATCTGAGTGTGGCCCAAGTTTCAAAGTTCTAAGATGAACCGTTTTCTCAGTATAGCGTATTATTCATAAGAGTACGGAATTACCTACTTTTGATAATTTTGGTTTTTTCCGGTACCCGTTTAACCGATTTTGCTTTCCATATTCAAAAGTGATAAAGAATGAGAGATATCAAAATGTATTCCACGTTTGAAACATCTCAGTTGTAGCGTTTTCTTTGAATGATTCATTTCTTAAAGTTCAGATATGTTTTTTGTCATTTTTGGGCCAATGGTCATCACAAATTTAGCCCCTTGTGTTTTGGACGCAAGATATTTATAATGGTTAATAGCATGTTTAAATTTCAAGTTTGTACAAATTACCACGCCTTGGTAATTACGCGTTTTGATTATCATCTAAATTTTGATTTTCTCCGGTCCCTGTTACCCGATTTTGGTTTTGAAAGCAAATGTCACTGCGTCTGAAGTACACCTAAGTGTGGTCCAAGTTTCATAGTTCTAAGATTACCGTTTTCTCTGTAGGCTAAATTAATCTCCGCGGAGAACTCCTAGCCAGCCAGCCAGCCAGCCAGCCACCCAGCCACCCACCCACTCACCCACCCACCCAACCACCAGCCAGCCTTAAGGAATTTGACGATGTTGAGAGCCTTTTTTAACACAGAACGAGTTGTCGGATCGGGTTGATTTTTTTTGGTATGTCATGGACCACATACCAGGTCATATACCGAGTTTTAAGATTGTAACTCTTTCGGGGCGGCGTGTGCAGATAACTGAAAACCCCCCAAACTCTCGTAGCTGTATATAGGGCCGGAGTTCGGTGTCGCCTAAGCAGTCGCATCGCTTGTCTGCCGGGCGACGACCGTCGCCCTAGATATCAATCAGTTACGTGAAGTTTGTGACACATGTGACCCGAAGAGACCGAGTTACCATTTCAGATTATCTCAAATTGTAAAAAATGGACTTTGCTTATTCTCGTAGCACATAGCTTTGTTCGAGATGGAATTATATTTTTTACAACAACATTCTTACAAGATTCAAACATAAAGTGTGCCAGTTAGCCTACATGCATCAACATTCAGCATACATTTCGGAGTTTACTTTATCTCAATTTAAACTTATACAATTTAAAAAATTAGGTTTAATTTTAGGTTTATAATTCCAGAACAAAACTGCCGTTCCAGTAAATATTGGGTTTGTGTAAATCGCAAACATTAGGTTACTTAGTTAGTTCCGCCCCCAGACCTGTGCAGTCGTCACTCTTGCTGTGTTCGCTTGGTCCCCGAGTAGGTGTAACGTTTATTATATGTTTCTAATTCCAGAACTAAAGTGCCGCCCCAGTAAATATTGGTTTCGTGTAAATCGCCAACATATAAGGTTACTTAGTTAGTTCCGCCCCCAGACCTGTGCAGTCGTCACTCTTGCTGTGTTCGCTTGGTCCCCGAGTAGGTGTAACCGTCAGTCCAGCACTTACCTGGAACAAACAAATACAACACATCAGTACATGGAACACAGATTGTAACACATGAGTACATGGAACACAGATTGTAACACATCCAGGAATCAGGAGTTGAGTAAAGGCACGTTTAGTTCTTGGTACCGAACAATAATGTCACACAGCTGCAAAACTGAAGCAGACCTTACGCTGACGCACATATTGCTCATGTCTTTTACCCGCAACTAACCAGAGAATCGTCCCTAGGTCTACCCAGCGAGCTGCACGAGGGAAGAAGTGAGAGGTAGAGGACATGCAGCGTATGAGGCGTTCGGGTTTGTGACACAGGCGACACTTTATTTAGACCCACAGCAGGGCCTGGACCACCATACAATATACGTAGGCCTATGAAGTTACTTCCGCATATCGTTATAGGCACTTGCGACAGGTTTGAAAAGCTTTGGCTTTCTTCAACTGTCACTAGATTTTCCATAACGTACCAATTTTTGTTATCTTGTGATATTCTCAAGTGAATTTTGATTTTATTTATTATTTCCGGTTTTGTTACTTTGATTGAAAATTTACTAATTAAGCATGCTTTTTTCTTATTGTGTAATTAAGAATTAATCAACCTTCAAGTGCAAGTCAAAGGCGAGTCGACACCGTGTGCGCCCAGCCCTTGTCTCCGCTGTGGTGCGGTGCCCAGCCGGTGTCAGTACTGCTGTGAACGCGGACATCCGCTTCCTCTCTGCTCTCGGCGTGGCCCCTCCCCCCACACAGCACACGCACTACAGATAGACAATAGCTGCCACTCTACAACAACAATAGCAAAGTAGCCAGCATTCTATTGATAGAGAAAATAAAAATAATAAAGCACATCAACAGTGATGCGGTAATTTCTATAGTTGTTTGTTGAGAACTTTCTAACTTATAAAATGTCTTCGACTTCGGAACACATCGACATCAGTGTATCAGGCTGCCCTGTGTGGCATCATGTGTGGCTCGTTGGTCTTGTTGTTAGCGTATCTGCTTCCAATGCAGAAGGTCCAGGGTTCGATTCCCGACAAATCAGAAGTTTTTTTCCTTCTGATTTGGACTAAAGTCCATCAGTTCTTGTCCTAGCAACGAAGCACAAAATAAATTCGAAGTTGTTATGAATCGGCCTTGTTGATTCTGGCGTTAATACGCGGGTGTTCGCACTGTCCATACCACTGATTGCTATATTTCGTATTAAAAATATTGATCTTTGGTTGGTTATCGCTCACTCGTCGATTGCGTCGGGCCTACAGGGTTGGCTTGGTCTCTTTGGTTTACTGTCCCCCACTGAAAATCAGTTAAATAACTGTGTGGGTAGACTCTAAATACAATTTATTATATTTATTTACCTTCTTGGTACAAAACCCGGAGGATTCGCGTTCGTTCCCCGGCCAGGGGGTCTATTTACTACACCTACTGCGACAATAGTCGATCTTCAGCGACAACTTCGTAAATAAGCATGTGACAACTTATTAAATAGAACCCCGGCCAGGAATAACATTTACTGGCTAGGCAAAAATGACAAGACTTCCGCGCTGGGCATGTATTCTATAGCTACATTAGTCGCTGTCGATCGACCATTGTCGCAAGAGTTAGTAGACCCATTTCTTCGATTATTTCAATCATTATACAAATAGGCCTTAATTATTGACGTAATATTATTCATCAAAAGCGGAGAATTGGTGGTAAAAATAACGTTAAACATTTTGGTAAAAAGTCGTCTAAAAATTATTATTTTTCGTTTGCTTTAGCCAATAATACCATTCACAACGACACGAAATCGATGTTATGGAGTCAGCTTCTGTCGCAACAAGGTACAAGGACTCTGTACGGGTTGCACAGGTTGCAGATTGTAGCACCAGTAGCCGTGAGCACAATAATAACTAGAATTGTGTTACCTAATTATATAATTGTCATACTTTTTTGACAAAATAAGCGGAATGAATTAGGTGTCTGTCTAGGGTATTACGCAACACGATTATATCACATTTACATGCCACATTTTAGAGTCAAATCTTCTGTACTATATTGTTGTAAAAAAAATAACAAGATTTGAACAGAAGAATGAAGATTCGCGTTCGGTGGTTTCTTCCGCGAAATTTTGATTACTTCCGGATTTGCTGTTCCTGATTTATGGCAAATCTGGATATTCGATCGAGTGGGATCGTCTTATAAAATAGTTTGTTTTTTTTACGTTTTTTATTTTGATATTTTTTTAATTACTAGGAAAACGCTAAAGTCCCGCCGCGTTGATGGATGAGCGTTTTTGTAAGTTTTTTGTTTGCGTGGGACCACTTTTCCTTTGCAAGTGCTTTGTGAATGCATTGTAGGTGATTGTTGTCGAGTTTCAAATGTTACTTTTTAATGGTTATTATAAACCTAAAAAAAAACTCATATCAAAACCTTTCTTCTATGGATTCTGGCTAACTTTTTCAACTTTTTCTTTAAAAAGGTACTACATTACCATAACCTTAATGTTCATGTGAAATATGAACGTTGTAGCCCCACCCGTTTGGTCAGAATCGGCCCAAATGTCACGAAAATATCGCACTAAAAATCGAAAAAAATCGTAAAAGTACGTTTATTTTATGGGTTCTGGTTAACTTTTTCAACATTTTTTTTCACAAGTTACTACATCACCATGACCTTAATGTCCATGTAAAATATGAACTTTGTAGCCCCACCCGTTTGGTCAGAATCGTCCCAAATGTCACGAAAATATCGCACTAAAAATCGAAAAAAATCGTAAAAGTGCGATATTCATGAGAAATATTTCTTCGATTGTACCCAAAAACGTGGCACGTCTAAGTTCAGAGATTTCAAAGGTCCTGTCAAATTTTCATCAAGATCGCTTATGCCGTTTGCCCGGAATCGTGCGAACAAACAGACAAAAAAACAAACAAAAAAACAACCGAGCTAAATTTTTTGAGGGGTCAGTGAAATTGAAGTTTTCGCTTCGCTCGCTACGCTCGCTACGCTCATCCAATTACCTATACATTTCTTTTCCCCCTCTATTTATATTCGGTTAATTATTTAATATCCAGTTTGAATTTGTTACCAAAATTATTGTCTTTGTTATGCATTGTTGTTGTATTATTACTATTTCAAACTTTAGTCTTGATTGTTTCTGCGTTTATGTAATAAGATGTATTAGTTGTCCTCCTTCGTAAATCAGTGTTTAACTGAATAGGATAGAAGATGAAATAATTAAAACCTCAATCATATTGCCATTCTCTGTACCTACATAAGTTGCAGTAAGCTTGTAATTCTCTTCAAGTGTTGTTGGTTGCCGGCGAGGCTGGCTGGGTAGCGTGCGTGCGTGCGACTGATTGCCCACTCGTGCGGGCCCCGGAGAAGTGAGGGCAGTACAGTTATGGGGCATCGACCACTGCTTTGGTAATAGTAGGCCTACTCACTTCCAGATATTATTGCAGTACTACGAGATGGACGGGCCCAGTGGCGACTCGTGCTATTGTGCGCTGGTGCTGTAGCACCATCACCATGAATCATCCATCTCCATTAAACTGATTTTTTGATAAGTTCAATGTGTATGTATTGTAAAATTAAGTATTCAAAAGTATCCGCGGCCGTGCTGCAGAGATGGCGCTGATGGTCAACTTTTTCATACCGCGTAGTACAGGGTGGTGATGGTTTTCAACCAAGCATTATAGAAACCTGCGATGTGCTCCGCACCGAATTCGACGACTTTTAAGCCCTTTTAGCACGCAACGACAGGGAACAACACGGGTAAAACGAAACGCAAACCGGTCTTCTGGTGCTATCGGGACTCGCGCACTCGGGCTCTGTATAGGTTCGCCCGCTAGCCTCGCACCCTTGCAATCACTTCACTCATCAGTCTTCTGTCTTCAACCCTACAGCAGTCGCTGTAGGTAATTGTTGTTTAATTTAAATTGATTGCAGTTTAATTGTTATTTAATTATTTTTATTTGTGTGGCGGAGGTGGGTATCATGACAACCTCACACACCCCTCCTTCCATGTCACACATAAAACTATATGCATAATTTACGTTTGCTGTATATTAGCACCACCTGTTATAATGTCCACGAGCCGCCACTGGACGGGCCTAGACGTAGCCTACTGTTCACATGAAGGCCGCATCACCAGCGAGACCTTGGTTCGGTTCCCGTCTGTCTGTGTGGGTTGTACACTACGTTCGACATAGTGTATATACACGTTGACTGAGGTTGTTGGCAATTTTATTGTCTAAGCATTTCCTAACAAACTTAAACCTTGCGAACATACAGACATTAAAAACTAATAAGTCGTGATCATAGAAACTATACCAAACATTAACGGTTCATTGAGATTCACAAAAAAATCAATCAATCAAATCATTCAAAGACCAATGTGCGCGAAATTTTTATTCCTACAAATAACAATGTTTAACTTTTGTTGATGTCCCAGATAACATTGGTCTACTCCTTTATTCCAATTAATTTGTTTCGTTGATGTAAGAGTGTTGCTATTAACCTATATAAAAGGCGGCGACAGTGCACACGGTGTAAAGGTCTACGCTACGTAGCGGACGTGCGTAATGGTCATGAAGAAACCGATCCGAAGACGTGAGAGGTTACTTATTAGTGGGTCACGGGTGTCATTACCGCACCTGAGTCTACCTGGTGAGGACGCGGGTCCATGTGGCGCGTCCCACACTGTTGTTACATCACTCTCACTAGCTGGCTCTGGCTGGAGGTTTCACTTTCTAGTGTTTCAGAGGAGAAGAGGCGTCGTCCTCCGAGCACACGTCCCACACCCAGCCAGAAGGCAGGCAGGCGGGCGGGCAGGCAGGCGGGCAGGCAGGCAGGCAGGCAGGCAGGCAGGCAGGCAGCAGACAGACAGACAGACAGACAGACAGACAGACAGACAGGCAGGCAGGCAGACAGGCAGGCAGGCAGACAGACAGACAGACAGACAGACAGACAGACAGACAGACAGGCAGGCAGGCAGACAGACAAGACAGACAAGCAGACAGACAGTATAGGCCTACACTGCAGTAAAATAACACATTTTTTTTTCAACAAACGTTTTCAGCACTATTTAAAAATAAATATTAATGGACCCACCTCATTGCCATCCTATCCAACAAACTTGGCCGCGGCTATGTATGTAGAAAGTATAGTACAAAGTTGCAATGCACGAAATTTAATATAACGGGGGGGGGGGACAGCGCACCAGTGGTGTGATGCAAGGGCGGAAAGAGGAGGAGAGAAGATAACTAGCCCCCCCCTCACTATGCCAAAAAAGCGTGGAAGTGCAGTTCAACTTCTAAATAGTGAGTAACTGTTTTATATTGCAATAGCAATACTTAATGCATCGAGTAACATTACCATCTGACAGGAATCGCATAAAGATCTATCAACAAATCTTGCTATTAGGGCGGCAGCAAACCTCACGGCCAAGGCATCGACATCGCCTCTCAATCCTCTCCATTCCCAGTTCTCACAAAATAGCACCACGCGTTTAGGCTCAATCGTCTAGATTCAAGGATGTTTGTGAAATGTGCTTGGTTTAATCTATATGCATGTTATGATAATTAAATGCAAAAGTAATTTGAGAAAGTAAAATTTTATTGTTTTAGCCATTCGTGTGTTGAATATCGTTCAACTAGTGGATTTTCTAACTAGATAATGTATTTAGATTAAAAATAGGATGTTAGTTGATACAAAGTTCGTCATTGTGATGCTTTTAAACGCTTTCACCAAAATGACCTTAAAACTGCAGTTCTTGATTTGTCTGCATTTATGTAAATAGATTTATTTAGTTGTCCTTTGAAAATGCGTTTTAGGCAAATTGCTGTTCGCTTGGCCGACTGACACCACAGGTGTCTGAAATTTTGAACATATGTCACGTATGTGGAAATATAGGGCGCTGCAGTAACACATTTCCAAATTTTGTTTTAAAATAATTTATAAAAAATAAATTAGTTTTCACGAATTTTTATTTTGATAAAATCTCTAAAATTGACTTTATTCGTAATTTTTTTCTGGCTGATTAAGGCAAAATTTTGAAAATCTATGACCACAGGGCCGTCCATGTATGCTTCATTAACAACTTTGCAAAGTAGTATATACGTCGGATGCATCTTGGCCGAGCGAATAGCTATTTGCTCACTGCCAAATGTGTCCCAAAAAAAAACATTTCTCGGGGGGAGGCCCCTTGGACCCCCACTAGCGGTTCGGTACATCAGAGAATCTATTGGTTTGGTTGAAATTATTTTGTTAAAATCTCTAAAATTGACTTTATTCGTGATTTTTTTTCTGGCTGATTAAGGCAAAATTTTGAAAATATATGACCACAGGGCCGTCCATGTATGCTTCATTAACAACTTTGCAAAGTAGTATATACGTCGGATGCATCTTGGCCGAGCGAATAGCTATTTGCTCACTGCCAAATGTGTCCCAAAAAAAAACATTTCTCGGGGGGAGGCCCCTTGGACCCCCCACTAGTGGTTCGGTACATCAGAGAATCTATTGGTTTGGTTGAAACCCCCTGTAATTCCAGTACCCGCCACTGCCACGCACACGCAAGCTTCATTGCGTGGTTCTGAAACTGTGTTGTCTCTTGGCTCTGATCCAAGCTCACTGGCTGCTGGGGGACTGCTAAGTGCGCTTAAATAACTAGAATTACGCACCAGTATACACATTACATAATATCGAATCATTATTATGACATTACCTAAGTGATGCACAGGTCGTATGTTTATTCTTTACACCTGTTTCCAACATAAGTCGGGTGAGGGGGTGGCTAACCACCAGATTTTCTAGGGCACACAGAGTTTATTAACACCGCTTGCCGGATCTGTCATGTTTGATGTGATGTGATAAAATACGTCAGTAATTCTACCGAAGCGTAGAGTTATCAGCTGTTTTAGGTCTTACCAGTGGCGGCGCTACAGGGGGGCCTAGGGGGGCACATGCCCCCTGTTTCCCTCCCCCCCCCCTGTGTCAAATGCCTGCCGCACGCGTAATATTACTAAAAATGATAATCGTCAAATCACAAATTTATTTTTGGTAATTTCTTAGGATAACGTAATCCCTTGAGTTGCCATTTTCAGTTAAAACATGACGAAATAACTGTGGTATGCGCGAAAAAAATCGCCTTCGGCACAAGGACCTCCGGCGGCTGGGACTTTGCCCCAGACCCCAGTCCCCAACTCCCCACCACTACACTACTTGCCCCCTCAGTTTGTTACCTTGCCACTCCTCTGCCCCACCATTGTTTTTGGGCTGGCGCCGCCAATGGGTCTTACAGTTACACTCAAACGCGTTGAATATCAGGAATGTAAACGTAACCGACGTATCAAACCCCTCCTAATAATATATATCAGACCTGCACGATCAACTAGATGCGTTCAGGCAAACTCCCGTCCACTCACCTGGCTGACCGACACAGCAGATTGTTCAAAGTGTAACACAGTTGCTATGGTAGCAGAACTGAAGGGATGGATCTACAATTCAAATTTTCTAATATTGATTTTATTGAGTTTTACGATATTCGGTTTTGTGTTACCTAAATTGAATATTTTCGTAGAGTGTTTGTAGCTGTCCATCTATCCTTGCTTAAGGGGAATCCCTAGACCCAAATATGATTTCTAAAGAATGCAGTAAAGACGTCTGAAAAGTAAGTAGAATGTAAGAGGGGCTTAAGAGGGTTCACCACCCTTTTGATAGTTAGTAAATAGCGGTTTGCTCGGCCAAAAAGCATCCTACGTATATACAATTTTGCAAACTTGTCAATAAAGCATACATGGACGTTCCAACAGTCATAGATTTTCAAAATTTTGACTTGATCAGCCAGAAAAAATTCACGAATATAGTCAATTTTGGACTTTTTAACAAAATTGAAATTCGTGAAATCTAATTTATTTTTTATAAATTATTTCAAAACAAATTTTAGGAATGTGTTACTATAGAAACCTTTATTTCCACTTTCTTGAGATATGTTCAAAATTTCTCACAACTGTGATGTCATTCACCCGAGCAAACAGAAAATTGCCTAAAAAAGGGGTGGTGAACGCTCTTAATAAAAGAGCGGATTATTTTTTTGAAATTTTTTTGACGGGACATAACCTCAGAATCAACAATTATATTCAAAAGACTGGAATCAGTTGCTCAAGTTCAAAATTGAATTTTGAGCAGCGGTTTTTTGTATATTATTTCTACACTCATTTATCTACAACCTAAATAAAAGGATTTTTGGTTTTATATGATTTGTTGCGTTGCACAATTTTTTTCGCCTGCCGGTACAATTTCAAATTTTGTACCGTTTAATGGAAAAAATCGTGCAACGCCTGAAACCATATAAAACCAATTATCCTTATATTTAAATGTAGATAAAGGAGTTAAAAATTACAAAAACCGCTGCTCAAAATTCAATTTTGAACTTGAGCAACTGATTCCAGTCTTTTGAATATAATTGTTGATTCTGAGGTTATGTCCCGTCAAAAAAATTTCAAAAAAATAATCCGCTCTTTTATTAAGCCCCTCTTACATTCTACTTACTTTTCAGAAGTATTTACTGCATTTTTTAGAAATCATATTTGGGTCTAGGGATTCCCCTTAACAACTAAGCTCATGCAGTGGCGTAGTAACCGTGGGATGGAGGGCAGGGGGGGGGGCAAAGCTAACGTGATTTAAATATTAATCCCAGAATTTCCGTAGTAAATATGCACAAACACTTACACAATTCGACAGTCACCTTTGCCAGTATGCATCGTCATTACAAAAAACTAGGTTGAAATTTACTAAAACAGGCCACTTTTTTTTAGATCGCAGATAGTTGCTGTAAAACATCGTTTACAGAGTCCGAGTGCAGTTAAAAGTTAAAACATGACGAAATAATTGTAGTATGGTGAAATTTTTAACGCCTTCAGCTAAAGTGCCTCTGGCGGCTGGGGCTTTGCCCCAGACCCCAACTTACACACACAAATTCTGATAATAGATTTTCCCCCACCAACCAACTTTCAGAACGTTCCTACGCGCTTGGTCTCATTCACTCAATGTTCTAGATGATTACATATGCAAATAGTGGCGCACTTAAGCTTAAACACACATACTCGACTAGTAGTGCAACCACGTGGGCTCGTGATGACGTCACATACTCAGGGGAGTAAACAACAACAAGTAGGTCAGGGTCCGGAGAACAGCAACAGCAGGTGCACGGGCGCGTCACGCGTGCAGGGTTGACTAATTGCAGGGAAACTGTTTACCCGGCGCGTAGGAACGTTGTGAAAAGTGGGGGGGGGGGGTCAAATCCATCAGCAGGTTTTGAGGGCGGCAGAGCCGCCGCAGGCCGTTTTGCAGAAATCGAAAAAAATCAACATACTACAGTTATTTCATTCGGACTCTGTAATGGCGTTTTCCATTGGCATGCACTCGGCGAGTGCAGACTGCAGAGATGTAATTGTTGTCAACCTCCACTTGAATAACATCACAAAACTGAACAAATGAAAAGACAAGTGGCAATCCAGTGCGCCCTAGTCCGCACTAGTACGACCTGAGTGAGGCCAATGGAAAACGCAATAAATGATGTTTTACAGCAACTATCTGCGATCTAAAAACTCAAAAAAATGAACGTGAAGTGGACCATTTTATAGTAAATTTCAACCTAATTTTTTATGTAATAACGAAGCATACAAGCAAATATATTCGTTTTACCAAAGTGACTGTCGAATTGTATAAGTGTATGTGCATATTTACTACAGAAGTGGGGGGGTCAGCGTGAAAAGTGGGAGGGGGTCAATTCCCCCCATCCCCCCCCTTCCTACGCGCCTGCTATTTACCACGAGTTCACTCACATCTTGCATTAGCTGTTGGTAAAGGTAAAGGTGAACGCAATTTGAAAGGATGGAGGTAAAAACCGGGCAAACTGCAGTGTGAACGCTATACACAATATCGAAAAGGAGATTAAGAATATTAGTATTAGGGCGCTAACAGCTAAGATTATTCGCGCCACCAAGATAAAACAATTTCTATAAGTGTGAGTTACCACCAAGTATACTAATTTCCAAGGGGAGGAACGTAAGGGGTTACGCGGGGGGACAAGGGGTGGACAGGCCTGTGCTGGTCAGAACCAGCCACAAGCGTATGGGGAGGGCAGAATTTCCCCCACGTCGTGGTCGTCTTCATCTGTGTCATCATCCGTCCGTGTTGTCATTGTCGTCGCCGTCGGGGAGGTAGTCAAAGGGAAGGGGAAAAGTTCCCCGACGACGACCCAGAGCTCGCCATTAGTTAAAGGGAGTGAAACTCCCTATCACGGGCCAAACCACGAGAAGGTCTTTGAGGAGTTGGACTTTGATTACAACAACAATAAGAAAAAGAAAAAACAATAAGAATAAATAAGAATAACTTATTCAACTTGGCGTGCACATGGTTCATGTATAGCTCCAGAAGTAGAAGGGAAACTAATTCCTACTGCTGATAAAACCGGTAGCCTGCTCATTACAACATTTGTAATTTTCTTCATGTTTAAAGTACTAACATAACGAAAGAGTTCTTCAGAATCACTTTCGAAGTGTGTTTTGATAACAAGAATGTCCATCCATCACGATTCCTAGAATCGTTCCTTGTTCTGTTTCCACGTTTCATGACTGGTGTTTTGTCCCCACTGTGATTGTGTGTAAGTGTACCATACACTTTCTAATTGAAACCTATCAAAATAACCCTGCTTCTTGGTTAGAGCAGATAGAGGGTTCGAGAGCTGGTGTAACGGCTTCGTTCTCCTCGACGTCTGCTCGGCAGTCCGGGTTAGTGGAGGAACCTATATGACTGTCAAGGTTACACCGTCCTTTCGGATGGAACGTAAAGCCGTTGGTCCCCTTGGTACTTTTCGAAAGGAGTAGGCTACGTGCCGGTACCGGGTTTTCCCTCCTCCCTTCTATTCATTCTTCATCCTCATCTGTCACCACTCATCGTCTCGAATAGCCTTAGTGCATTAATATGTCAATATCAAATCAGCACCAGCTCCTGCGCCTGTAGGGCATAACTTAGTAGCTGATGTTCTTGAAAACATTCAGTTATTTCCTTTATGAGAAGATATCTTGTTGTATTTTATGTAATTTGCTGATGGACACGATTAATAACTTGGAAATACATTAATTGACAGATTGACAGAAAGACATAGATTTGATCGGTTTATTCGATCAGAAATCTATTTTTTGTATTTATTTTTTTCCTAATAAGGCAAATAAATCACAAATATACAAAGTTAGAACACACAACTACATTCCGACATCAAGAGAAATAATGTTTAGAATTGGTCTCAATGTTAACATGGGATATTAACGTATTTCCAAGTATTATTTTGTCCCAAGTATTATTATTGGATATAAGTTTGTCCTATAAACAATATTATTTAAAAACCGCTTAGTACTAAAAGCCGTAGATTTGCCAGTTGCCTAGATATTTCCAGCTGATACTTTGCCATGCAGCACCTGATGTACGGCAGACTTCGCTAGATGGGCAGGAAGACATTGCGGCGCCACACCCGACAAATAACAACAAGATCGGTACCTGATTGCTAATTAATACTTCCTACCTCTGATTGGAGCCTATAACTATTATACCACGCCGCCGTACAATTAGCTAGTCGTTGCAGTTGTAAGCCTACCTCCGCGCCCACAGCTCAAACAATCAGAGAAATTATTGTGTTGTGTTGGATAGGCCTACATTTGGAACGAATTTCAAACCGGATCGCCGCGCGTAACTATTCCAGTAGGCGGTGGGTTGTCGGTTGTCCACGCACAAAGTCTATGGAGATAATTGATTGCTGTGTACAATTAATTATCATGGTTGTAGTTATTCATATTACAAGCTTCAACATCCTACTGGATTTGTTCCTTGGAAACAATAATTATTAATTAATTCATTTGTCATTCGTTGTGGTTTGCCACCAGACTGCCGTTCCCATTTATTTCGTTACCTATGATTTTTTGTAATCACGTACAAAAATTACATAGAAAATTTCACAGTCGTTGTTTAGACCATGGAGTTGGATGATAAGGAGGTCTAGCTCAAATGGAACAGCACGTCCACGATCGTGTTTGTTTGTTTGTTTGAGCCTATTCGCCATTTTGATTGTTATAACCACTACTAGCAGGTTAAACTTTGCTACTATGAACTGTGGTAGGCCCTAGGTTACCTTGGTTACCAAAGTAAACAGTCAAAATGTCTGCCAATTTGAAGTGCTAACTTGTACACCGCCGACCACACACCTGCGCCTCCAGTACGCCAGTACTATTTATAACTCCATGGTTAGACCATGGATTTACAAGGCGCCAGTTACTATTATAAGTCCATGGTTAGACGAGTGAGCGAGCCACGTGTTGAGCACCCGGTAACAATTAGCATTTGACCTGAGATGATATATATATTATTTTTAATTATAAGGTTTAAGGTGTATCAACCGTAAGGCCTCATTGCTCGTAGAGGTTTAGTATACCATGCCCACAGTAGTAGAACTGGGTCTGAACTGTTTATACAAAGACAAAATGCGTCGCCCGTCAACTAAATTTGACTAACAAATATTGAAGTTTTTATTTCTAAACTTTTACTACTTACACTATTAAACACTTCATAGTCGTTTCACTACTTCTGTCAATCAAAAAAATGTTGTTTAAATTCATTATTACTACCAATAAATGTTTAATAATGTTTAAAACATAATATTATAATTAGATATTTAGTATTGTAGGATAAAACAATTTAAAACAATGAAATTAGTTGTGAAACGAATCGTCCCGTCCCGTTTGCATTGTAGTGGCAGGGGTACACTACAAAATCCAGGAAAACGTAGCATATTACCTTTAAAGCAAACCACTTTGCACAGTTGTTGTATAGGACCCTAGGAGTGATTTGGCCCGCAGCACCTAAAATTTGGTCCCTTAGGGTTAAGAATTTGGCCATTTTTTCAAAATGGCGTCTAAAATATTGAAATTTTCAAAATTGGAACACGAGTGCAGTATAGAGGTCGTTTTCGCATGATTCGGGTGTGGGGAAAATCGATGGTAGCCTTGCCACGGTCGTGGTTCTTGTCGGTTAGGCCCTAGTGCCACCATTTTTTAATTTCAAGGCCAAACAGAGTAACGGTTTGCATCCTGGAGATGTGGTTGAGTTGGGTGTCGTTTTCGCGTATATACGCAAGTCTAAATTCTATAGTGGCCTAATGAACGTCCTACATGAAACCCTTATCATAACGAACCGCCATTTTAGAAAATGGCGCACGCCCTTAGGCCCCTGCTTGTCTATGAAGAGTAGGGTCACAGATAATGGTGGTAGGGTGGAGCAAAAAAATCGATTTTTCGGTTAATCGAATTGTAATAGGGCTAAAAAATTGTGTATTTGCATGCTTACTAACAGAAAAATATTGGAAAAATATCATACGTTGGACTTTCAGTTTGCGCAAAGGGCCTTAATTAAGTTTTTCAAAAATGACAACAACACCAAATTTTCCAAATCTTTGCCCATTTAATTTTTTTTAATGAAATGATCCAGAACTTTCCACGATAAGGTGGCTGCAATTCGTGTTCCACCCACACCCTACCCAGTATACCCAAGCATCCAACCAATTAGGGTGTGTTAAATAAATATCAGACCTTTGTTGATTTAGTCAAGGTCATTGTCTTAAATTCAGAATTTCCTTTAAATTTTGGCATTTTGGATATAGAGAGCAAAGTAGCTATAATGTAGCTATCTCTGTTTTCTTGTCCGCACACTTTTCTGCAGACACTGTGACAATTTAGCTATGTCCAAATTTGCAAATTTGCAATTTGGCAAATTAATTAAATCAAACTCGCGCAGAGTTTTATCTTACAGAATTTACGAAATAGTCTTTGTTGTCAAGCTTATCGGGGCGACAGCTTGCATTTTGTCCAATTTATCAGCTAAATGTAGTAAGTGGCTTCACAATTTATTGAAGGAGTCGTAAAAGTTCTAAAAGACTTCCTTTTCGGATTTTGAGTTCTTGCCTTTAGTACCCAACTATCGTAGGCCTATGTGTTTTCTCTCATCCACTATCGTAGCCAACATGTTCTCTGGGTGACGGAAAAACGCGTTTATCTCAATCACGGGATCGGTGATTCTTTTCTTTTCTTTTTTTTCGAGACATTTGCCAGACGACATTAAAAGAATTACCGATCCTGTGATTGAGAGAAACGCGTTTTTCTGTTACCCAGAGAACATGTTGGCTAAGATATTGGATGAGAGACAACACATACGATATTGGGTACTAAAGGCAAGAACTCAAAACTCGAAGAGGAAGTCTGTTAGAACTTTAGCGACTCCCTCAATAAATTTTGATGCCACGGACTACATTGAGCTGATAGATTGGACAAAATTTAGGCTTAACTGTCGCCCCGGTAAGCTTGACAACAGAGACTATTTCGTAAATTCTGCAAGATAAAACTCTGCACGAGTTTGATTTTTTTAAATTAACCTTGCCATAGCCAAGCTGATGAAAAATGCGTCAACCCCGTCACAGAGTCTGCAGAAAAAGTGTGCGAAGAAACAGAGATAGCTACATTAGAGCAACTTTTCTCTAAAATCCAAATCGACATAATTTTATTAAAAATCTGAATTTAATACAATGTCCTTGACTACATGAACAAAGGGGAATCCCTAGACCCAAATATGATTTCTAAAGAATGCAGTAAAGACGTCTGAAAAGTAAGTAGAATGTAAGAGGGGCTTAATAAAAGAGCGGATTATTTTTTTGAAAATTTTTTTGACGGGACATAACCTCAGAATCAACAATTGTATTCAAATTACTGGAATCAGTTGCTCAAGTTCAAAATTGAATTTTTAGCAGTGGTTTTTTGTATATTATTTCTACACTCCTTTATCTACAACCTTAATATAAGTATTATTGGTTTTATATGGTTTCTGGCGTTGCACGATTTTTTCCGTAAAACGGTACAAAATTTGAAATTGTACCGGCAGGCGAAATTGTGCAACGCAACAAACCATATAAATCCAAAAATCCTTTTATTTAGGTTGTAGATAAAGGAATGTAGAAATAATATACAAAAAAACGCTGCTAAAAATTCAATTTTGAACTTGAGCAACTGATTCCAGAAATTGAATACAAATTGTTGATTCTGAGGTTATGTCCCGTCAAAAAAATTTCAAAAAAATAATCGCTCATTTATTAAGCCCCTCTTACATTCATACCATTCATACCTCTACTATTTTCAGACGTCTTTACTGCATTCTTAAGAAATCATATTTGGGTCTAGGATTCCCCTTTACACGCCTAATTGGTTCCCCGGGATGGTTGGTACTGGGTGATAGACACGAATTGCAGTCACCTCCTCGTGTTAAGTTCTGGATCATAATTGGCGAAGGTTTGGGAAATTCTGTGTTTTTGTAATTTATTCAAACTTAAGGGCCTTTGCGCGAACTGAAAGTCCAGCGTATGATTTTTTTCAATATGTTTCCGTTGATTAGCATGCAAATACGCACTTTTAAGCTCTATTAGATTTCTATACTCGAAGCATTGATTTTATAATTTTGTAAATTTTAATTTTAATTTAGGCCCTTGAGCGAACTGAAGTTCCAACGTATGATTTTTCAATATTTTTCCGTTAATAGCATGCAAATACACAACTTTTGAGCCCTATTAGAATTCGATACTCGAAAAATCGATGTTTTTGCTCTAATCTTCTGTTCATAGACAAGCAGTGGCCTAAGAGCGTGTGCCATTTCTGAAATGGCGGTTTATTATGATATGGGTTTCATGTAGGACGTTTATAAGGCCACTACAGTATTTAGACATGCGTAAATACCCGAAAACGACACCCAAATCAACCACATCTCCAGGATGGAAACCGTTTCTTTGTTTGGCTTTGAAATTTAAAAATGGCGGCACCAGGGCCTAACCGACAAGAACCACGACCGTGGCAAGGCTATCATCGATTTTCCCACACCCGATTCATGCGAAAACGACTTCTATACTGCACTCGTGTTCCAATTTTGGAAATTTCAAAATTTTAGCCGCCATTTTGGAAAAATAGCCAAATTCTTAACCGTAAGGGACCAAATTTTAGGTGCTGCGGGCCAAATCACTTTTAGGGTCTTGTAGAACAACTGTGCAAAGTGGTTTGCTTTAAAGGTAATATGCTACGTTTTTTCACGTACCCCTACTACTATTGCGAGAAATCTCAGGAATACGTTTTTAAAACATGACAAGACATGATGCGGAATGAATTAACGAAATTCACAAAGCATCGAGTAAATTACAGAGATTAATTTTCACGATTTTTGATTCGAAACCAATGAATTATTGAGACGTGCGCTCAATGTTTCTCCTAGATTCTTGATTCTCTATCAATGTTCACGTAACATCTGATAACAATGTTATCACCGTCAGAAAGCAACCTAACTACTTGAAATGAACGCAACACAACATTGGTTAGACGAGGGAGCGGAGCGACTGAGGATATAGTCAACTCAAACGGCGCTCATTCTGTTCTTCTGTATGTGTGTGTACGTCGAAAATCAGCCGAATCGCTGAACAGATTGCGCTGAAATTTTAAACAGACATCCGGTAGGGTACGAGTTCACTGAGAACTGCTAACAAAATCAGGTCCACTCGCGATTTAAACCTACAAGAAATAATAAATTGAATAATAGGCTGCGAATGTGTAAAAATTATTTTTAGCGACAATGGTTTTGTTTTTGGGGAAAATAGTTTTTGTTTGTTTTTTGTATGACTGTGAAAACTGAAAATGCAGTGCCCAAGGTGTATCGAATCTTGAACGCTCAAGGTACCCCCAGTTAATAGAGCTGGGACATTGAATAACCTTGCAATCTTTACACGTATTTCGTACTGGCTATGTTTTCCATAGTATTGTCACAGATGATAAGACCACACTGAGTAAAATGCATTTCAAAACATGTTTAATAATTTTTAAATACAATCCAGAAATTACAAATCTTTCCTGACCAGGGGATTGAACCCAAGTCTACCACATTTCGGGTATAAGGCGCCTTATCCAACTAGACTAGGAAAATGCCAAAGTCGTTGTTATAGACGAATGAGCGAGTGGTGTTGAGTACCCGGGAACATTGGCATTTTTAAGTTTTATAATTAAATTGGTATAAATAATACGGTTTTTAAGTTTAGTTGGTATAAGGTAGCGTCAACTGTAAGGCCATGCGCCACTCTAGCCTATGATAGGCTATAGGGCGGCTTTAGGTAGGGGAAGAAAGGGAATGTTACCGGGTACTCAACACATTGCTCACTCACTCGTAGGGATAGGACGTTTAAACGTTTTAGTGGACGGTTAGAGGTTATTAAATTCGCAAAACGTTTGTAAAAAAAAAAAAAAAAAATTATAATGAAATGTTAATTTGTTATTACTTTTGGAGCCTACACAAACACGGGCTAACAGATTAGGCCGATAATTTTCTAAAAATGCCCCAGCAAACATGGACGTTGCGGCCGGCAGCCGGCCCAGTGCCTGCACTGCCGGCCACTGCCGGCCACCTGGTAGCCAGTGACGGTTTGGTGCCCAGTCGGTGTCGGCCATTGCCGGCCATTTTGAGACGTTTTGGCCAGGATCAGTTTGGCACCAAATTTGCACCAATTTGTACTGTATTGAAAATGCGTTGCTGCCTGATATAACCACTTTAATCTGTTGTTACATTGTTTTGTAATATAAATAGCATATTATATTTCCTTTTTTGCCGTCTTTATTTGACTTTTATGACCAAAAGTTGGCTTGTACCAAACAGGCATACTTTTGGTGCCAACCCACTAACCACATATAGCTTCCGACCCAATGCTTGTTTGGCACCAAATCAGTGTTTTTACCGATGAGCATAAAAAGCAAGCATTGTTTGATTCATTGTTGCTGTTTGTGTGAATTGATGACACATACATACAATGCACAGGTCGTGTTATTTTGTTTTATTTCCACTATAAAATATTAAATTCTTACTTCGATTTCGGTGCAATTTCCAGAGGCATTTACAAATATAAGAAATACATGCACTTTTAGTATAACTGTAATAAAAATCACGAATGCGAAAAGCTTTAAAAACTGATTTTCTAGGTTGAACCATATTGAAACTGCTCGTCCGTAAATAATACTCAAAAATCAATTATTTCAACCAGCTCTGCAGGAATTAATATGTTAAGAAATTTTAAAGTAAGAAGTGTATTATTTGCTAGACATGCATATTTTTAATTGGTCACTACACGGAATGCAACCATTAGCAGCGTAACAGGCAGATGTATTAGTGGCCAGCATAAGTTTGGCACCAAATTGGCACCATCCCTTTACTGCATTTTAAAGGCTTTTTGCCTGATGTAATCACTTTATTCATTGTTACACATATCATATGGCATTATTATTTAAAATAAATTTTTAATCAGTTCATTTGACTGCTATTATTAACAAAAGGGTTGAAACAGTCAATTAGTCCGTCGTCGGTTTACACTTACAGAAGGTGTATGAGTCAGTTTCAAAGCACTGTTTGGTCCAGTCTTAGCCATACTAAATGCGACAGCTGTTTTGGTCATCCACTTAACCACTACAAATGCCTTGACCGCAATCTTTGGCCAAAAATCAAGCTTGTTTACGATAATAAAAAGCTATAGCATTGATTTGATTCAATTGAATACGTTGTTTGTTTAATTAAAACACAGATAGTTTAAATTTTACTTATTTCACTATAAATATTATTCTATGCGATTTGCAAATAGCAAAGGATTTCAAATAAGAAATAAACTTTCAGTAAACTGTAAAAACTTACAAACGATTCAGTAAACTAAAATGAATTCAGTTCTAAAACATCAAAATAAACTGCTTCCAAACTACTGCAGAAAATAATTATTTCAACATTTAGTCAAGAATTAATTATTTAGAATTTTATATTTAAATGGTATATTGGAATGCAGACATTAGCATAAAGGTCAATTACAGTGGCCAGCTAAGCTTGGACAATTGGCGCCAGTTTACTGATGCAGCAAGTTTTGGCATGAATTGTCAATCCTTTTACCTCCATTAAAGGCTTATTATTGCCTATTAATTCTTTAATTATTGTTAACCAGATAAACAGGCATTTTATTATTTTCATTGTTTTATATTAAATAGGTGTGAAAGAGTTATTGCCGCGGTACCTGTTTACACTTACAATAAGTGTTGTTACACGTTCGGATTAACCACTTGATGCAGATAGCCAACCAATGTTTTGGATCCAACAGTCCATTACCACGATAGCTTAAAAAGCAACCATTGTTGTATTGGCCATTAATGAATGATGCCTTACATAACATCAAAGTCAGTATTTTGTTTATTCAATTTAAATTTAAATTTGTAATTGATTCGTTGCAATTAAAGCAGTTTTAAATATATGAATTCCCTATTCAATATAACTGTTTATTCGTTTAAGGATGCACAATTTCCAGAGGAATTTACTAAATATAAAATATGCACATTTCATAAATGTAATAAAAATCACAATGCGAAAAGCTTTAAAAATCTGATTTATAGTTTATAACCATCAATATTGAATTACATCTCGTCGTAAATAATATTAAAACTAATTATTTAATCATGCTAGAATATATTTTAAGAATTTACTAAGGAAGACAGATAGAGCAAAAAATGCTATCTATGGCAATTTAATTGGCACCAAATGAATGCAGCCATTCGCATATAAAGAGTTTATGCCTGAGTACATAAGTTTGACCAAATTTGCCACCAATCATTATGATTTTATAGGTTTTTTGTGTAAAAAGGTGTAATCACTTTGCATCGACGTTGTTACACATACAATAAGGTGTTTATTTTCATTTTTGGTTAACTATTATAAAAACAGGTGCAACAGGCATTTTCGCCGGTCCGCTTTTACCACTTACATTAAGCGTATCATTGCGTTTGGCAAACTGTGATTCCGATAGCAAAAGGCAGTTTTGGTACCAGTCCATTACCACTTACTTATTAGACACAGCTTGTTGACAAGTCGTGACTTTACCGATGAGCATAAAAAAGCATTAATTTTCAATTGTTGCTGTTTGTTGAATTGATTACACATATAAAATACAGTCGCTTTATTTGTTTATTTCCACTATAAAATATTAAATTCTTACTTCGATTTCGGTGCAAATTTTCCCGAGGCATTTACAAATATAAGAAATACATGCACTTTCAGTATAACTGTAATAAAAATCACGAATGCGAAAAGCTTTAAACACTGATTTTCTAGGTTTATAACCATCAATATTGAAACTGCTCGTCCGTAAATAATACTCACAAATCAATTATTTCAACCAGCTATGCAGGAATTAATGTTAAGAAATTTTAAAGTAAGAAGTGTATTTCTTGCTCGACATACATAGTTTTATTTGGTCACTACACGGAATGCAGCCATTAGCAGCGATACAGACAGATGTATTAGTGGCCAGCATAAGTTTGGCACCAAATTGGCACCAATCCTTACTGCATTTTAAAGGCGTTTTTGCCTGATGTAATCACTTTAATTCATTGTTACCACACATACATAGGCATTATTATTATTATTATTATTATTATTATTATTATTATTATTATTATTATTATTATTATTATTATTATTATTATTATTATTATTATTATTATTATAGATGAGCCCGCATAGTGGGCTTTGTGGGTTTCTTTGAGATGTATCAATGATATTCTGTTTTGTGACAATAAATTGAGTTGAAAAAAAAATAAAAAAATATTATTATTATTATTATTATTATTATTATTATTATTATTTAAAAAAAGGGTGTGAAACAGGTCAGTTCGCCGCGTCACGTGTTTACACTTACAATAAGTGTGTGAGTTCGACGTTTCGGAACCACTGTGATGGCCAGTAGCCAACAGGCACTGTTTTGGTACCAGTCCATTAACCACTCACTTATAGATGCCGACCCAATGCTTGTTTGGCACCAAATCAGTGCCTTTACCGATGAGCATAAAAAGCAAGCATTGTTTGATTCATTGTTGCTGTTTGTGTGAATTGCTGACCCATACATAAAATGCACAGGTCATGTTATTTTGTTTTATTTCCACTATAAAATATTAAATTCTTACTTCGATTTCGATGCAATTTCCAGAGCATTTACAATATATCCGGGCCACTAATAGTATAGAATTTTTTATTCTGTTGTATGCTTTTTGTGATTTGATTCTATAGATTATTGATCTTTACAATTTAATTTACAGGATTTTGCAATACTTTTGTTTTCAATGATAATTATTTTTGTTGTAATTTGACTTGAGTTCTAAATTTTATTTCTGACTATTTTTGTGTTTTTCTTTCTCTCTTATTGTAAATTTACAACAAACTATCGCCATTGTATTTTGGTTATTGAAACAGCATGCATATTTTTCTTATTCTTAAATATTTTGCACTTTACACTTTTGTCAGCATCTTTAAAATGAACAAATTTTCTATATATTAAACTGAGAGCGATTTATCGCTTCTTATACTTTATAGTTAAAGGAAAAGTGTTGATAACAAGTCGTCACACTGTGCTTCAAGAAACACAATTGCACTTTCAGTAGGCTAACTGTAGTATAAAATTATTCACGAATGCGAAATGCTTTAAATATAAGGGCTGATTTTCTACGTTTAACCATTACCGAAACAGCTCGTCGGTAAATATAAAACTGCAAAAAATCATTCATTTCAACCAGCTATGCAGGAAATGTAAAGACATTTTAAAGTAAGAAGCGTATTGTTTGCTCCACATACATATTTCTAAATAATTGGCCTCTACAGTACACGTCGTATGCAGCCATTAGCAGCGTAACAGACAGGTTGTATTATTGGCCAGTATCAGTTTGGCACCAAATTGGCACCAATCCTTACTGCATTTTAAAGGCGTTTCTACCTGATACGAATTCATTGGATGAGCGTAGCGAGCGAAGCGAAGATTCCATTTCACTACACTAAAGAAAAAAAATCGTTTTTTGTTGTTGTTTTTTTTAAAAAATTTTGTCTGTCTTTTAACACGATTCTGGCTAAACCGATACTCCAATTGCGATGAAATTTTTCGGAGGTCTTTGAAATCTCTTAACTTAGAACTGCCACTTTTTTTAGCGCAATCGAAAAATTATTTCTCATGAAAATCTCAATTTTTCGATTTTTTTCCAATTTTTAAAAACTTTCTTCGACTTATAACACCTACATGCTATATCCGATTGTGATACATTTTTCTCAGAACTTAAATTTAATGAAGTTATATATTCGTGTAAAATTTGAGCGCAATCTAAAAAATATTTCTTATGAAAATCACAATTTTACGATTTTTTTAATTTTTAAACATTTCTTCGACTTAAAACATCTACATGCTTTATCCGATTGTAATGATTTTTTCACAGAACCTTAATGTTATGAATTAATATATTGGTGTGAAATTTGAGCGCAATCGAAAAATAATTTCTCAAGAAAATTGCAATTTTACGCTTCTTTTTCGTTTTAAAAAATTACGCTCATCCAACAACGCGCCTGAAAAAGCGTTTGCGAACGTACGTACGTACGTACGTTTTCGTACCTGCGTTTGCCTACGACAAGTTTCAAGCTTCCTAGTTGTTACCACACATACATAGACATATTATTCTTATTTTGCGTATCAATTGGTTTTAAGCCTATAAGTTGGCCAGTACCAAGCAGGCACTGTTTTGGTACCAGCCCATTAACCATTTACTTATAGATGCCGACCCAATGCTTGTTTGGCACCAAATCAGTGCCTTTACCCAAGAGCAAAAATAGCAAGCATTGTTATTAATTTTGATGACCCATACATAAAATGCCGGTCGTGTTATTGTGTTTTATTTCTCTATTAGATATTAAATTCTTACTTCGATTTCGACGCAATTTCCAGAGGCATTTACAATACTATATCCGGGCTACTAATCAGAATCGAATTTTATATTCTGCTGTATACTTTTTGTTTGATTCGAGATTATTGATCTTTACAATAATTTTACATGATTTTTCATTTTTTGTTTTCAATCATAATTATTTTTGTTGTAATTTGACTTGAGTTTTAAATTTCATTTCTGCCTGATTGTATGTTTTTCTTTCTCATAATTATTTGAAAAAAACTTTTTACAACAACTGTCGCCATTGTATTTGGTTATTGAAACAGCATGCATATGTTCTTATATTTGCAGTTTTTACTTATATGTGGCAAATATATTTTGTTCGCACTTATAAAATGAACGAATTATGTCGTCACACCGTTGAGTGACTAATATCACACCATCATACAATTTTTAACTCCATGGTCACACGTCATTAAAGCTTCAAGAAAAACGTGAACTTTCATTATAACTATAATATTATAAAATACGTTGGTGAAGCTTTAAATTAGGGTTTTTTCAAGGTTTAACTAGCATACGGAAAATAAACAGCAAAATTTAATTGTTTTCAACCATTTCTTGCTCCACATACATATTTTAAACTGGCCGCTACACGTCATCCAGCCATTTAGCCAATAGCGTAATAGAAGTCGTGTTGCATTTATTTCTTTAAATGGCTTCTTCTAGCTTTAGTTAAAGTAGTAGTGCTACTAAGCATTATTGATATTTTTAACACCCTAATTTAGAGATCTGATTTAATTAATATCGGTGTTGTAAATTTAAAAAATCGAAAACAGGAAGTTCGTCTGGCGTTGGCCATGGCGCCCGGATGGTGTGGTGTTTCCTCCATAGGCCTACGTTCCATTCCATGTACTTCGTTCGCATCATCTCGGCTGGTGTCGCACCTGTTTGCAGTTTGCACTGAGAAAAAGTTTTCGGAAGAAGCATAGCCTAGGCCTAAGCACATTCCATCTAGGCCTAGATATTACAAAGGTACGTACAATTAAAGAGTAGATCTAGATATAATTTAAATATAATATCTGATTGTCGGTCTTCTAAACTCTGTCGGTGGCGCGAGCACATGGCATGTAGGGCCTAGCTAGGCTAGCCTAGCCTAGGCAATGCACACTAAACTCACTCCCAATGAAGGCCTAGGCCTAGCCTAAGCCCTAGGCCTAGGTCAATCTGCAGCAAAAAAATGTCGGCTAAGGCCATTGTCCTATAAGATTTCTCAATTCCAAAGCACAAGTTCTCAAAGACGAGTAGGCCTAGGCTAGGCCTAGCTAGGCCTAGGGACGCTAACCTCCCTATGCGTTCGGCTTGGCTTTTTCTAAGGACCTTTAGACCTTGGACGAGACAAGGAAGCCTAGGGGCTAGGGCTAGCCTAGGCCCTACCCTAGGCATGATATTTTGTCTTGGGCTCCCTCAAATTATCGGCCAAAGTCTGCCCTACACCTAGGCTAGCCGGAACTTCTTCTCTTTCAACACTTGTTTTTTTCTATGAAAACTTACGCACCCGAAATCCTTTACAAAACTAGACCTACTTATGTTAACCGTCGACCTTTCCGCCTAGTTAGCCTACCTGCCGCGCTAGTTCTAGTATAATTTTGATAAGAGCGCATCCGAAATCCTTTCCGTTACAGTGTATAAAAATTGGACCCCCTAGCCGAAGAAGTACCGGCTAGCCTAGGCCTAGAAGGAGGGCCCTCATACTAGGCCTAGGGCCTAGAGGTTCTCTACCCCAGACTAGCTAGGCCTAGGCCTAGCCTATGCTTTTCTATGTCCTACGTCTAGCCCAAGCTGAGCTGAGCATAGCTGTAGCTAGGCTATCACTAGTCACTACCTACATTAAATTTTAGGAAGTGGCTATTTAACCGTAGCTACGGGAAAATTACGATTCTCAATTCGTCCGTAGCATGAACGAAGATCAGCGGAAATAATCGAAGGTATCCGAATCGTCCGCGGGATACCACGTAACTAGGCCAATAGCTTCAAATATCACAGTGCATTGTGGCAGAGTGGTAGCGCGTCCGAATTCTATGCGAGAGGTCGGCGGTTCAAATTTTCGTTTGGTCGTTTTTTTTTACCATTCTATTTGGGTCCATGTTTTTTCTGCAAATGATTTCACAACATTCGGCCCCGTCGCAAACACAATTCTTGATGATAAAAGCGTTTAAAAAGTGCTGCGCCCCGCTAGTTCTAGGATACAATCGATAAGAGCGCACCCGAAATCCTTTCCGTTAAAAACGAGTTTAGATTTAAAATAGCAACGTTAAAGGTTTGGTAAGTAGAATATTATATTAAAAAACGAGTTAAGATTTAAAATAGCAACGTTAAAGGTTTGGTAAGTAGAGTATTTTATTGAAAAGGTTGGTAGGCCTACTAAGTAAATGTCATAATAAACATGGCGCGCCGGCAACAGTGAAATGGTAGTGTTTGTGTTCAATCTTTATTAATTATAACATAGTTCGTATATTTTCAGAGAGGTTAGTATTGAATCAACGTAATCTACTTCCCGGTCCTACGGTTAAAATTTGCAGGCCTAATTTTTCCGTACCCACAGTTTGAGTACCTTCGGTGATTTCCGCCGATGTTCGTTCATGCTACGGACAAATTAAGAAACATAATTTTCCCGTAGCTACGGTCGAATAGCCTCAGCGTTAATTTTATCATAGGCATTTAAAACTTGAACTACCGGGGTTTAAAACTGTTTAACCTTCAGCACCCTACGCACGTACAGATAAATCTTGAAATTAAAGTTCGTGCACAAGTGATCGGGAACGGGAAGTTTAATCTCATGTTCACATACGATATGATGCACACAGTCGGAGCTTTCCGTTGCCGGGCCCGGTAACTATAACTGAAACTTCAACCAATATTAACTTATTGTTACCGTTCCCGTTATCGGTGCCGGTACATTTGTGCACCGTCCTTAATTCTGCAACACAAATTTTATCATTTGCGCATAGGCTAGATCTACTTTTTGGCTGACACACAAGAAACTACCCTGTGACTATTTCAATTTTCACCGTAGCCGGTAGCACGGAATTATTTTATGTTCTATTTTTTTTACCGTAGGGCCTAGGCCTTCAAAAGCCTACGGAAAATGTAGGCCTAGGGATGCTATTTCAACTGCAGTTAGGGAACCAGATGGTGTTTGCTCGTAGGAACATGATCTGTTAAATATTTTAATCGTAGACTTGATTAGGCCTACTGGTACACAAGATTTACCACTGCAACTTGGTACCAGAACTAGGCCTATGCCAACATCGGTAGGTCCATTGATTTAAAACTGCTTTTTTTAATCAATGGAAGGCCTATATCCTATCAGGTCTTGCAAATTGTGTGCTATTTAACCGATGCTAGGAACTAGTATACCACAACAAACAAGCTTTAGAGTTGACTGCGAGAAGCGTATAAGTGGCCCCCCGCCTGCCCAGCTATAGTGAAGAGGCCTCCAAACCAATTCCTCTCGTGGAATAGTAGGGCCTAACTAAAAATGTTTTCAATATGCCTAGCCTATAGATTACTTTCGACTCGAGACAGTGGCCTATATTTTCAGGCTATTTAATAGCATTGCTATTAAAATTAAAATGTATTCTACACATTCATAGAATTTTCTTCATGCTGGTTGCATTTATCCCAAATTGCATTAACTCTTCAGTTGGTTGGGTAATTAGGCCTATGACTTCAGGGCTCGAAAATTACCATGCCCGAGTTGCCCGGGGCAACTAACAATGCATGTAGGCCTACGGGCAACCATAATTTATTGATGTCTTTCCCACCTCAAATTTACGATTAAAACTCGATAAGCTATTGCGTAAGACTTAACCAAGTAGGCCTAGAAACCAACTTGCTTACAGAATCTCTTAATCATCTATTCAATATTGCAGGCTAGGTCTAGATTATAAAATAAATTTATTTAAAAATTGATTTGAGGATGAAAATAAATCAAAATGTGAGCCTATGTCTAGTTCTCCGGCAAAATGGCGAACATTTATGAACACTTGGCAAAATTGAGTTGGTTGTTGGCGTCCCTGCGTCCATTACGTAGGCCTACATACATGTGACGTTACGACGTGGTGGGTTGATCTTGGTGTAGTTCGACTTTCGATATAGCTTAGTATGTCTACCACTACCAGTCGAGTGGGGATCGATCTTGAGCTGATTGGCGTACACGCGCTTGCCGCCAAAAATCAACCGTGCATTCACAAGACCACAAAATTTGAAATCACGAGCTTATAGGGCCTATAGGTGCGATTCCACTATTGGATCGCATGGATTTGGATCCGAGACTTTGAAAATGTGCAATATTTTACCCGACAAAGTCCACACTCCGCAGATTTAACAGTGACGTTACTCTGAACAACCAATAGCAACTCGGAATAATAGTGACAACAACGATAGTGCATACATAACCTTTAACAAGTCTAAAAGCGATTTCTCATCCGCGCAGCGCGATCTGATAGTGGAATCGCACCTTAATTGGCAATATTTTACACAAGAATCGTTAGATCTAAATTAGGTCGTATAATGACAATGAACATTTTATAGTAGGCCTATTGCGCAATTTTTGTAATTGATTTGCAAAAAAAAAAAAATTGACAAAAATTGTGTCAACCTTGAATTATTTACGGGCAACTAAAAATGTGTGCCAGTTCCCAGGGGGCAAGTACATTTACCGTATTTAAATTTGTCAAGCTCAGCCCTGGACTTAAATCTTAGCGTCGTCAAAACGTAGGTAGGAGGTAACGCACTTCCTTCTTGTGGTCATCATGTTTGTACACAATCATGCATGTAGGCCTAGTATAAAATTGGGCGGTGCTAGTTTAATATTTTGCTTCCAGTGAGTTCTAAGAAAATTCCCTGTTTTGACTTTTGAGTTTAAAAAAAATTGTTTTAAATATAATTTTTATCAACCCCAGTTTTTTAATCAGAATAAAGCACGGGACTCGTATTTCGCTGCCTATGCAGTTCAATACCACGACATGTTTGGCTTTTTCGCTCTCTACTAGGCCTAGGCCTATATCAAACGAGCTGGGAGTGTTAGCCGACAGAACGCGCTACCCGTGGCTTTGACCTCCTGATCCGAACTTAGCTCAGCTGATCGATGCCAAAAGAAGACTGAAGATGGCTGAAATCTGAACAGTGAACACACAAAGAATGAAATAGGCCTTCACCTCTGCGCATTTTGTTGCGCCATTTTTTATTATTGGTATGAAATAAAGAGTTTAAAGGCAAATAAAACTAGCATTGTTACCGATGGGTGCTATAGGCCTAGACTGAAATTGTTTTGTTTATTCAAGTGCATACTCGTACGCCTCAGCCTAGGTCCTCAGTCTAGGTAAACCTCGGCCTAGGCTCTTGCATTTTGCGAGCTCCGGAAAAAGTAAAAATACATTGATTAAACTCGCATTAGCTTCAATTTTATTTTTAGGTATTTTTTTTGCCAAAATTCTGTTTGTTTGAACATAAAATGTTACAAGTGAAGTGACTCATTTCAGAGAACAACGAAGCACTGCTAGTGCTACGTATGCCTAGGCCGAGAGTTATGTGCAAAATCTCTTGAACTAGTTACTAGAATCTGTATCTGAACTCTACTCTTAATTCGAAACATGCTTAACTCGCACAACCCTAGTATGTCTAGGCCCTATAAAACAAATGTCTGCCTAACTGAAATAATGTTGTAGAACTCAATAAATCATAATAATTGGATATTAGAAGAGGCTCCATTCAACCAAAAAATGACACATAATCGCAGGCAGGTTGTAAGAACAGGAATGGAGGCCGGATGCTCGGTGCGGCAGACTGCCAAATTACAATTTGGGAAGCTTTGCATACCTGTGGTGATTTCTGCCATTATTTGCTTTTGTTACTGACAATTTGTCATTTATATTTTTTCTGTAGCCTACGGTTAAATAACCACTACAAAGAAACAAAACCAATTAATTACTGCTTCCTTCAGTTCAGAGTTACAAAGCGCCGTAACTAATGAACACCAATGAATGTTTAGACAGAAACTACTTCGATCGGTAGATAAAAAAAATATCAGCAAACTGAAACTAAGTTTTAAAATGTTAATAAGTAGATATATATGTTGTGTTCTGAACCAGGGTCCTTCAGTCTGTTCAGTGTAGAATGCCCGATTCTTAACCATTCGGCCATTAGTCCTGGCCATATGTGGGGTTCGGTGTGTTCAGTCTTGTGATTTTTCTATAAAAAAGTCTCTCCAAAAGGAATTCACAAAAAGAAATCTTCACATGTGTCGGGTGCTTAAAAGAAAACAGTTTTTTGTTTAGAGGTCCATGTAGTATGTTAGGCCTACCATATGACTTCCCTATGTGCTGGTTGTAGGCTAAAAGTGGCCTTTTTTAACCCCTCCCTCATACACTAATGAGACTTTTGACTCATTGTAAGTTTGCACTGAAACCAATGCCAGTGCTTGATTATTTTTTATAAATCTACTAGTGGGCCCTATGCAGATGCCTATGCATAATAATGATTGGATGAGCGTAGCGAGCGAAGCAAAGATTCCATTTCACTACACTGGAGAAAAAATCCGGAATGTTTTTTTTTTTCTTTATTTTTGTCTGTCTGTTAACACGATTCCGGCTAAACCAAAACTCCGATTGCGATGAAATTTCATGGAGGCCTTCGAAATCTCTGAACTTAGAACTGCCACGTTTTTGAGCGCAATCGGGAAATTTTTTCTCATAAAAAACGCAATTTTACGATTTTTTTTATTTTTAAAAACTTTCTTCGACTCATAACACCTACATGCTTTATCCGATTGTAATGATTTTTTCACAGAACCTTAATTTCATGAATTAAGATATTCGTGCGAAATTTGAGCGTAATCGAAAAATTATTTCTCATGAAAATCGAAATTTTACGATTTTTTCTTTTTTAAAAATTACGATTAAGCTAATTAAAAAATTAAGTTATTTTTTTTTATTTAATTTAATTTAATTAAAAAAAAATCTTCGACTAAGTAATGATTTTTTCACAGAACAACAGAAAATCCGTGTAACACATGGCAGCTCAATGCACCAATTACGCTCATCCAACAACGCGGCGGGACTTAAGCGTTTTCCTAGTTAATTTATCTAGGATTGACCCATAATATACCGGCCTAATATATCAATTATTCTCTTGTAGAACTATTAGTAAACCTTTTTTTAATACCTGGTTGTCTAATTTATTTTTATTTTCAGATAAACGTCGCTCGGTTTCTCTGTATTGACTTGTGGAGGCTTCAAAATGTCTACTGATACTGCCACCCCTACCACCTGGTAAATACAAAAGCCTACCTCAAACAATCTAGCCCTACTACGTACATTAATACTGTAGGCCTACTTCTTTTCATGCCTGCATTTAGACTAACAGGCTATCATGCATTTTTTGGTTTTTCTTCTTGAACTTCTCATTGACGCTCCCTGTTGAACGCTCCTGAACTGCATTGTGTTTCTCAAGCTGCACATCATATATAAATGTTGCAGTACCCTTTGTGTTGGTTCTAGGCCGATGTTCTTTGTCATTCCTTCATGTATCTTTAGCCATAATTTAATATTTCTTTTCACGCCTGCATTTAGACTACCAGGCTATCATGCATTTTTTGTTTTTCTTCTTGGAACTTCTCATTGACGCTCCCTGTTGAACGCTCCCTGAACTGCATTGTGTTTTTCAAGCTGCACATCATATATAAATGTTGCAGTACCCTTTGTGTTGGTTCTAGGCCGATGTTCTTTGTCATTCCTTCATGTTATCTTTAGCCATAATTTAATATTTCTTTTCACGCCTGCATTTAGACTACCAGGCTATCATGCATTTTTTGTTTTTCTTCTTGAACTTCTCATTGACGCTCCCTGTTGACGCTCCCTGAACTGCATTTTGTTTTTCAAGCTGCACATCATATAAATGTTGCAGTAGCCATTGTGTTGGTTCTAGGCTGATGTTCTTTGTCATTCCTTCATGTTATCTTTAGCCATCATTTGTATTCTCCTTTATAAGTTCAATTATTTTTGCATTTGCCTCTTGGTTGCTCTTGGTCTATACATAAGCAAAGACATGTCAGATCCCCATTGCCGATCGGAAGGTTCGTCCAAGCGACGGAGAAACAGAGCAATTAGAAGGGCTGTCAAAAGGCACATGGAGAATGTGGACATAGAAGTAAGCCACAGGGAGCTTCAAGCTCAGCTCCAAAATGCCAACAGTCTTAGCATAGATGTTACTCATATTGAAACCCTTCAACATCGACTTCAATGACAAATTCACAACCCAGGCACGACGAATCCCCTGACTTCGTTGATGAAAGAGCAAGTCTCTCGTCTGATGATGATGACAATGCTGCTTTTCTGGACTGGGAGCAGAATTTTGAGCAGAATTGTGCATCATCAGAAAGTGAAGATGATAGGCCTACTCCTGATCCAGTTGAAGATGAGTCGATACAAGATGTTCTGACATCATGGTATTTCAAAGAAAATGTTACTAAAACCGCTCTATCTAATCTGTTAAAAGCACTTCATAAATGGCACCCTGACCTCCCTCTTGATGCAAGGACGCTTCTTTCCACACCTTCAAAAAATGAACTCCAAGATATGGGTGATGGTCAATATTTTAATTTTGGTTTACAAAAGGGTATTTCTAAACTGGTACGAAGTGGATATATAGATACATCAATGATAGATACACTACACCTTAGTTTTAATATTGATGGGTTACCCCTTTATAAAAGCTCCAACAAGCAGTTCTGGCCCATTTTGTGTATGATAGAAGAAGATCCGCATAAGATGCCATTCGTAGCCTGCTTGTTTTGTGCTAGCTCAAAGCCTCCCCTAGAACCGTTCTTGAAAGACCTTGTGGAGGAGTTGAATGAGCTTTAACAAAGTGGTGTTTATTTAGCCCAAAGAAGAATAAATGTTGTTGTTCGGTCCTTCTGGTGCGACACACCAGCCAAGGCTTTTGTTAAGTGTACCAAGGGCCATAATGGTTACTCGGGTTGTGACAAGTGTTGCCAACGAGGACAATGGGTAGGTCGCATGACTTTTCCCGATACAGATGCTTCTTTAAGGACTGATGAGGCCTTTCGTGAGATGGAGGATGCAGTCCATCACAAGGGCATTAGTCCGCTTGCCACTCTTGGAATTGGGTTAGTATCTTCATTTCCATTGGATTATATGCATTTGTGTTGTTTAGGTGTCATGCGTCGACTTATATTGACCTGGAAGGAAGGCAGCCGTGCCCACCCGGGTCGATTGCCGGCTCGAGACTTGGACCGTATTAACTTGTTCCTTACAAATTCTAGAGCTTATTGGCCCTCTTGAGTTTAATCGTCAGCCTAGGCCACTAGCAGAGGTTGATAGATTTAAGGCAACAGAGTTCCGGTCATTTCTCCTGTACACTGGACCAGTGTGTTTGAAAGGCGTTCTTTCAAAGGAGCTGTACGGCCATTACATGATGTTTTTCTGTGCCATCACTATTTTGGTCAGTGAAGACCTATACACAGAACTGAATGACTATGCCAATGATTTGTTGAAGATGTTTGTGTCGTACGCTGCAGAGTAGTATGGGCCAGAATTCCTAGTGTACAATGTTCATAGCTTAGTTCATTTAGCGAGTGATGCTATGCGTTTTGGGACACTTGATATGTTCAGTGCGTTTCCATTCGAAAATTTTCTACAGACTCTCAAACGCATGGTTCGGAAGTCCAATCAACCTCTACAACAAGTTTGCAACAGACTTAAAGAACAAGAAGTTTTTGGGTTTTGTACAAAGAGATTGGCCAAAACTGAATTTGCTGTTGTTGAAAGTAGCAAAGCTTTAGATGGAAAAGGTCCGGCTGGTGGTGTACAGGGTACTCACTTCTCTAAAGTAAAATCTTCAAGTTTCAAGTTGTCAACCAATCTGAAGGATTGTACTGTCATGCTTGATGATGGATCATTCATTAAGATAAGAAACTTTGTTTTCGAAGAATCTAAAAAACTGTATTTGGTCGGTCAGCAGTATTGCAAACTGGAAGAATTCTTTTTGTATCCATGTGCCTCATCGCTTTTATCTATCTTTAAGGTGTCTAATCTCTCGCCAGCTATTCAAGCTTTCCCTATATCTTGTTTCAAACAAAAGGTGGTTCTTTTGCCATACAAGGATGTATTTGTTTGCATTCAGATGCGTCATTTGGAATGAACGTATAGGCCAATGCGATTCCATTTTAGTTGGCACTCGCAATAGTCATCACCAGGGCTTAATTAAAAGAAAATAAGCAATCAATCTCTGTGGGTGCTCGTGCTCTTGTAAATTTAGTATCTGAAGATAATAATGCTAGGGTTAGTCCTACTCTAATCCACTAGGCCTACATATTACTAATTATCTTTATAGGCCTATAGAAACTAAAATTTATGCACTATCTTCTATTGTTTGTTGGTATTAGTCATATAAATTTACTCAACTTCGGAATCGGTAGGCCTACTTTAAAGGACATTGCATTAGTTATTACTCCGCTGCAATGACTCTCGAAAAAACAGAAAGAAAAACGGAACATTTACGTAAAATATTACGCGCTCGACTCCCGCCCGAGTGCATCAAACAAGCCGGGTGGGCCTGCCTCGCCTCACGAGCCAGATGACTTGCTATTCCAAGGCGCATGAGCACTGCACAGCAGGCGCGGTGTCGAGAGAGGAGCGAGCCTGTCTTGATAGCTCCGTATAGTGAGACAAGGAGCGGGAAAGCGCTATCTCTACAGCTCTCCGTGTAGGTTAAACTGACGCGTCGCTTCTTGCGTCATCACACGGAACTCGGGACCTGTGCAGAGACGTTCTTACCAGTATCGATCGCTACAAGCTACAGGCGCTACACCAATAAAATAGACCGCGTACTGTAAAATTAAATTTTTTTGTTTTTGTGTGATCCTCGTTGGAACGATTTCCCGCCTGCAAGATCTTTTTTACTCAGTCCCTTAAAAATTGTTGGAGCGAGGTTCCACTGTAAAAGTTTGCAACTTATACCAGATATCAGATGTTTTCAGCAAACTTTGATACTGCCAGCGCGAGCTGTCCAGACTGAGCATAGCAGATGATATACTACCTACCCATTTAGAAAACATTTCTTTTGACGAGCACGATTTTATTTTTATTTTTATTTATTTATTTAACGTCTATCCTATTCAGTTATAAAAACTGATTTACAAAGGAGGACAACTAAATAAATCTAATTACATAGATGCAGACACAACAATGAACTACATTTAAGTAAATATTTGAAATAGTAATATTACAACAATGCATTAAATATTCAACAACAAAACAAAACAAGTTTGTTGTCCGCGTAGCGGGACCTAAAGAGAGTCGGATGCTTTTTGAAACATTATAACGCGAGTGCCACGGGACTGGGGCAGACACAAAACATGCATTAGAGCACGCAAATACATGAACATTTTGAAAGAAATTATAAATGTTAGGTATATTTTTTTTTCCTGCATACATTTTAGGGATGCGGAAGATAATTGTACTTATCGATAAATATCGATACAATACCGATAATCGTAATAATCAATAATCATACAATATTATTTAGCGCTATATATTGTGATAATCGTCCACAATATCACATCACCCAGGGTTGAAGTTTAAAACTTGGCACACGGAAAAAGTAGGGATAACAACGTGTTGTTGCTCGCACGAGATTGGCTTAGCACGGTCGAGTGGGGGTACGGCAGTAGCCAATGCCTGCACCGCTGTCGTTCCAGCCGAGGCAGCTCGTCCCGCATTCAGTCTAGAAGATTTCTTCATCAAGTTATCTCGTCGAGGCATTTATTTTTAGTCACATAAAATGAATTGCCTGTTACTAGTTCTTAAAATTTGAGCCACGGATAATAGCAAGATGCTATTGTTGGCCTAGTTCACGTAAAGTTGTTGGAAACAGGTGCACAATTTTGCACTCATTGCTAAATGTCAACAATACTAGCTAGCTATCAAAAGAGAGTGTTTGTTTTGTAGGTAACATGACATGATCAGTCGGCTCGCAAGTGTCAGTCAACAATGACCTTCGTATTTCAAATCAACATTGTTGTAGGCCTATGAAAGGAATTTCTGCACTTTGTGACATCTATAATTACCTGGGTGCCCGGGTAATTCAAGTGCTGGAACGGGTTCCAAATTTTACTACCCGATGCCATTCCTAGTATATTACATTATTGAGTACAATTTCACGAATATTGTTAGGCCTAAGTGCGGTGTTTGAAATGTAGAGTATTTCATGTTGTCACTCACCAAGAAATCGGTCGAGTGATTCTCTAAAGTCACTTGTCCACACAACAATAGGCTACACTTGCCTCAGGCAAATGTTTAATTTGAGCCCTGCATACAACCAACAATAGGCCTAACAGTTTAAACAGTTTTCATTTTCCCAGTTTTCGTCAAATAAGGAACTAAACTAGCCGATTGGCCTTTTCCTAATTGTAACATAAGGAACTGGATGAAGTAGACGTAATGTCGCTCCCACTTCTGTAAAATGTGTAATTTTGTGGTTTGAGTGGTTTATGTAACTTTACAATGGGCCAGCTGGTCTTCGTATGTAGGCTACTCTGAGCCTTTAGTCATTGCCGGCTACTTCAATTTCAATTGAATGGTTAACTTGGGTTAGTCAGAATCTAGGTAGGGCCTATACCTACATCAGAAAACTGTATCCAGACATGTCTATCAACTGCATTATCATTCACCCTCACGGGAGTGTTTCCCAATTATTTAAATCCTAGCCGTTCCTTTTCGACAAATATCGTCCGTTGTTCGCCATTGGCTCATTCCACCAATTGCACTACTCAACTGAAAATCATACTACAGTGCATTCTTGCTCAAAATAAAGCTTCAACCGTCTTATAAAGAGTGAAGCACCATCCAGTTGTTGATTTTTTTCCAATTTGTTAAGTACATCGTCAGTAGAAACAAGCAACATTTCAAAACCAATCTCAACCTTTATATACTTGACAATCGTAATTGCGAAAGATGGCTATTGAATGATGCAGAATGTGTTAAGTACATCATGGACAGACTCATCAAATCTTTGAACTGGCGGCATTAAACATTAAGGGTAAGTATTAGCTAGTTGTGAATAACACCAAATAATACATGTCCGATTAATATTGAGTCGAAAATAACCTAAATTTTGTCAGTGAGGCCTGTAGTGATAAATAGGCCCTAGGCCTACATATGTTTTTACAGTACTTTCTTTCTAGGCTGTTGGTCATTTCAAAAGTAAAACCGAGGAAACAATTAATCAACATTTTCTACCCCAGGTTTCATAATAAAAAATGGTTTAATAACGAAACAAAGAGCCTCATCACTTGTTAATCAAAATTATTTATACCCAAAGAACCAATATTTAAATTTGCCATAAAACTATGTTGACAAAAGACTAATACACCATCTATTAATATCGATTGATAGGTTTGTTTGCCACCAAGTTGACATTTATCGTTGAAATCCGTAGTTGAAATCTTCATAATATAGCCCTTATATTTTGTTTTCATACAGATCCCTATTAAAATGATTTATTAAGTTGTTTAAACTTAATAATATGCACGCCACCTTTAAATAAATGCTGTTAGGGGACAATTCAAACAGCAGCTGATCCAGGACCTTTGTAAAGGGATGGGGGTGGATTCATTTTGTTGTATGACATGGATGAACATGATATTAAAAAGCAAGTTGACACTCCTTCCATATGACAATTGAGTATTGTCAATACGGTAGGCAGTACTTGATTAACAATGTGTTTTTTTGCAGGCAATATGCTATTGTGGATTTTCCACTGGAAAACAACACTCACGCCCTTGTTCCATCCAATTGGTTGGTAGAAAGTAATGATATCACGCAGTGTTGGTGGCCAAATTTCTATAAAAGTGACCGTGCCCGCATCGTGGCCATTCTAGAAAGGGCCATTCCCGATTCTGGTAAAGGTTGGGAACTTTGTCCTGCAATCATCAAACATCGGAGCCGTAAGTTTTTATGTTGTATGGGTTTGAACTTTGTGTGAAAGATTTAGGGATGCACAAAGATAAAATAATCTTTAACCAATAACAACCCTCGACAATCCCACTCGCAAGCTCGCAATTTGCGAGTGAAAATTTGGTGCTTGCGAGTTGGCAAATTGACACTCGCAGATAACTTATCGTGCGACCGCGCTTTTCTTACGATCTAGCATTTGAATCGCCGCGCCTGCAATACAACTACCGCGCATAGCCTGATACGCAGCATGGCCTGTTACCAACCACTCGCCAAAAACGAAGTATCAAAAAGTCAAGGTCAAGTTCCAGGCTACCCAACAACGCACGTAACAAAGAGACCTGAAGAGGCTGAAGAGACGAACGAGACGCCTAAACTAGGCGTAAAATCGACGCGAACGACGAAACCATTCTTAATTATGTTTTTAACTTCATCTGACGTTATTGGAGAGAAATATGAGAATCCACCGACAGCCCTAAATCCAGTGCAACATCCTCCTGATAATAAGTGTAATAATGAAATCGTGAAACTTGCCGAGCATCTTGCAGACTTGCAAACGTCAGCTGCTAGGTTGAAATCACAATGGGGTCTAGGCCTTCCGCGATCTTGGATTTAGTTTTATGAATCATAATAAACGAAAGTAGTGTTTATTATAATTATAAAATCAGTGACCTTGCCCATCTTCATGAAAACATAGACGTAAATCCAGCAGGTGGTAGGCCTAGGCCTATTTGAACTCGCATTGTGCCGCGGTCCTAGGCCTAGGCCTACTTCACATTGACTGAGGATCGAACTCCTATTACGTGACGTAAGGAGTTAATAATGCAGTGTTTGCTTTCTTTTAATCGTTATTTTAAGGTTAGATGTCGCCTCAAATCGCGTTTTAGGCCACCAAACATAATAGAGAACCCAAAAATTTTTCGCCTTCGGCGAAAAAGCCTCCGGCGGCTGGGGCTTCGCCCCAGACCCCAGCTGTACCACTCCCCCTACTTGCGAGTGGATGTTACACGACGCGAGTGTACTTTTCGTACATTTGTCGAGGGTTGACCAATCATTATCATAATCATTAGGGCATAATCAAACAATAATGTAAGTCCAAATATGCCTCTTTTGTTGCATTATAGTCTTGATCAAGATTGAGTTTATGTAGGCCTAGGTGATAAATAAACTTTTTTGGTCTGAAATAGGCTAGAATTTTATCTTTGTGCCTTCGTTAAATTCCGAATTGTCAAATTATTATCATTCACACAAGCCACTAATGGTAGGCTAGGCCTATAGCGTTGGTCTGCATAAGCGCGGGAAATATGATGTACGTGTTTTGGAAAAAAATTAGAATGCACTTCAATAATATTTCCATTCTCAATTATCAAAATGTTATTGAATATAGACTATCATGTCCATCTCTAGAATTATTTCCTAATTCACGAGAAACTTTATTTAATTTATTTTACTACGTTCTGAAATGACCCATATCTTTGTGTGCTAAAGGCTTTTATATCATACACCTTCATCAGGTGACTTGAAAAATAATGACTAACTTTAGTCATGCAGGGAAATTATTGCTGGGATTACTAATAACATAATCATACCTTTGGCCCTACTTTTTTGTTTCATGAAGAATGATAGAATCACAGATACAAGTAGGCCCTACTTGGTGGGGTGAATGCATGTTTTCTTTTCTTTTTCATCAGCTGTGATGAAGCCTGTAATTAATTATGCTAATAAGTAAAGTAAAGGGGCAATTCCTATGGTTGCATAATAAATAATACCTTAAGCCTGCTTAGGCCTACCTGTTCTACTGCTTGAAACAATATCTTGATTTGATTTTATCGATCTTTGGTTGGTTATCGCTCACTCGTCGATTGCGTCGGGGCCTACAGGGTTGGCTTGGTCGCTTTGGTTTTCTGTCCCCCACTGAAAAAAATCAGTTATGCTGAGTGGGTAGACTCTAAATACGGATTTATTTATTTATTTATTTAAACTTTAAAGCATTCTTAACCAGTCCAAACATTCATTGAGGAGTAACAACAATTTTGTCATTGATGTCAATATTGATTTCTCCATGTGTAGATGGATCTAGCTGGTCTTGTAATGTTTTTCATGTTTTTACTGTAGGTACGTACGAAAAATGCAAGGATAAAATGGCTATGTATGAAAATGACGTGGAGCTGGCCGAGTTCTCTGTGGCGAGTAATGTGGGCGGGAGTAAGCCACAACGCTCAAAAAAAAAACCCGTGGAATTGTCGGATCCAGATTCAGGAACAGATGATAATAGAAGGAAGAAGAAAGCCAAGAACCTTCCCAAACCTCCACCAGCTCCTGTCCTCACCACTTCAAAACATATCCCATCCAATAAATCCAACCTATCCCGTTCTGTATCTTCCGAACGTTTCAAAAACCGTCATTCATCTAACCAAAGTTCAACATCACCCCATCTTTCAAAATCCCACTATAGATCCGTTTCCTCTGAGAGTTTACACCGCAATTCATCTACTACAAACCACCGCTCACCACCACGACAAGACATGTACCAAAGCTCGTCCAACTATTCTCAATCCCCCAGATTCAATCGCCTTTCGCCATCTCTCCACCATTCCACCCCACTCCAGCAACAAACCCATCAATCAACAGTGTGCAACAACTGCCACCGAAGTGAAGGTAAGATTTTAGACATTGTGTATTTTGAGTGCATTAGAAAGTAAGAGCTAATTGCATTTTGCCCTTATATTATTGTCGTTGTTGCAACAGATTCAATTACTATGCTCAACATTTTAATTCTAAGACAAAGACTCTCTCATGCTACTATGAATACAACCCTTGGTTAATGAATTAGGTCCACAAGCAATTATTACAAGCTTCACAAAGTAGGGATGGGATAGTGTACACGTGTAAACGTGTACACGTTTTAATGCGATTACACGTTTACTGTTTCTACAAAAATAATAAACGTGTGCGTGTCCCTATGCTGTGTGCGGCCGGCCTCGCGGCCCTCGCCTCACGAGAGAGGAGCGAACCTGTCTTGATAGCTCTGTCTACCAGACTGACGCGGCGCAGGCGCACTGCGCAGAAGGCGTATATAGTGAGTTGAGTGGAGCGGGAAAGCTCGATCTCTACTGCAGCTCTCCGTGTAGGTCGGACTGACGCGTCGTGTCTTGCATCATCACACGGAACTCGGGACCTGCGCAGAGACGTACTTACCAGACTCGATCGCTACCAGCTGACGCGTGAATACGCGCTACACCAATAAAATAGATCGCGTACTGTAAATCCATTTTTTTTTTAGCAAGTGGCAAACATAACACAGTGTACGTGTACACGCGCTGACAGCCAAGAGTGTGCACGTTTAGGAAAGTACACGCATTTGCCCATCCCTATCACAAAGTAATACATTCTTTATCAAACACACAAAACAATCTCTCAAGTTTTCTGTGTTTATGTGTGATACAAGTAGGTGTAGGCTTCTAGAAATTGTATCACAATATCCTGCCTTTGTATTGTCTCTGTATTTCTTTTTAACATTATGTTCCAGTGCAAATTGAAAAGCTGTTAAGAAATCAAGAGGCCCTAAAAATGCAAAACCAGGAGATCTTGGCTCTCCTTAAACAGAAATGCACAAATGATAGAAACACTGGGGGCCGTGAGGCAATGCTGCCCCTAGAAGACAATTTAAGGGCTCTTCCTCTAAAATCAAAGGCCGAGTTGCGTCAGTTTAATTTGTCTTTGAAAGACAGAGAAGAGTTCCTGAAAATGGTAAGTACCATTCGGCCAAGTACCTAACTTAGATAATGGCAAAGATGGGCCGTTTATTATATAAAAACATACAATACTATATATTTTTACTCGTGTTTATTATCTCTACCTCTTAATACTGCTGCGATGTTTTAATCCTAAAAAAAATCCTCCAAATTCGCACTCGCATTATAACATTCGCGATCTAGGCATCTCCAATGCTCTTTCAGCATATTTGAATATTCCGCGCCCTTGAATGGTTCCAGCAGAGTCGATAAAGAAGTTACCTAACCTTCTTTATCGACTCTAGTTCTAGTGATGGCCGACGGAGCGCGCCACACATCGCTCGCGTCATCAAACACTGGCATCAAAGCAAAGATGGAAGATTGAAGGAAGAGACATAAATCATGTCAAACTACGTCGCCAACTACGATTTTAAAATACGTAAAAAGTGCATTAGTGGAATGTTCACTGGCATTCTTTCTTCTCGATAGTTGATCTGAAATATTAGTGATAAAGACGCAACGAAACCAATAAAGGATATTTGTTTTCGACGCCGTGTAGGCCTAGGTTAGGCCTAGTCCTATTCCCGGTTCCCGCATCCAAGTCTCCGTTGTTGTTTATCGTAATAATTTTGAAAGCACGCAGTCTCTAGGGCCAAGGCCTACTTTTTTGCCGTCACAGTACACACGTAGTAGGCCTAGGTTGTAATAAGCCTAGGCCCAGGTCTCTGTACGTAGGCCTAGCCCTACTGTGATGATGGTTCTTTTCAGTTTTCATAGGATCTCATATGTTTAAAACTCGACTCGAAAACTTCGAGCCTAAAACCAAACTCGACTCGATGTCGAGTATAAAAAAAAACTCGAAATTTCGAGTACTCACACACCCCTACTATACAGACTTCACATTAAAGTCATTTCTCTCTCTCCCCTTACCAAACCCTTGTCTTGATTCAACATCAAACAGCTGGAAGGACCATGGAGGTTTGACTTGCTCCTACAGAGTAACATTCGCATTTTCTTTTTTATTGTTTATTAACCCTTTCCAGTACAACAACGCCTCTGGGACGTGATAGATCGCCGTGACGCTCCGTACAACGACGTCCCGGGGACGTCGTTGGTGCGCGAGTTCAAATAACCCGCCATATCTCCGGTACCAGCAGTCCTATCGAGTTCAAATCTTTACCGCTAGATAGCAGAAGGTTCCGCGCGTAAGAATATCGGGGCGACTGCATTACCGGCGTGAAACGCGCATTGATACATCGATGAAAAACATCCGAGTTTGTTTTGTAAACACGCCGGCCGTCAATCGTTCCGTCATGGCTGCTAAGCGACCAAAGTTGACTGTTGATGTTGTTAACAATATTCTTTTTGAGAGTGACTAGAGCGATTCTGACAACGATGATAATGTTTCTATTTCTAATAATAGTTCTAGATCAAGTGAAATGAGAGATTCTGACAGTGATGATGTTGATTCAAGTGATTCAGGAGTTTCTAATCATGACGGCGCCGGTGTAGGCGTAGGCCTAGGCGTAAATAATGGCTGGGATTGGATTCGCGATAATAATTATACAGACATGTTATATTTTATAAATTGATAACTTCTTCATTGTAAACCTATCCTGAAAATTTTAAGTTAATTGGTTGATAACTTTCAAAGCTACAAGCACAAGTGTATATGGTTTCGCTTTACTTTTGACCGCTTGGAAATTAAATAGGTATTCCCGGGTAAAATAAACGGAAAATAACCGTACTGGAAGGGTTAATTGAATAGAATGGTCCGAAAGAGACATTATAAAGTTGTTTAGAGCTCAATCCAGAAATTAAAAAATAATCCATCTCAGCCGGGAGGATCAAGTTGCATGTGTGAAACTACACTACGGCTCTAGTCGACATTATAAAATTAAAAGTTAACAAATCATGTAGGGCCTACGTCATTTTAGTTGTGACTTGTGACCTATATTTTAAAAGTGCGGAGGCGATGAAACATTTAAAACGTGATTAGTTCAAGGGGTTCAACATTAGGAAACTAACGGGTTTTTCCCCCATTCCTAGATGATTGTCCAACACACATATTTTATTAATTACATAATATGGTATGACCAATTCTATTGCACAACATATGGTCTAATTATGAACTTTGTGTAGGTCAATTGCAAGTGTTTGCTCATGTTCCCATTGATCACAATCTCAAATATAAATACTAAACATAAAATGGTTTTAAAATACTTAAATGTTTTTAATTTGATTTCATCTTATTTGTTACATCTCTTCATCAGGTTATTTTGAATCTAATTATTTAGGCCTAAAGGTGCGTTTGTGTTCGGCGTTTCATGCAACGCGGATTGCGCGTTGAGTGTGACGATGTTGTGTTTACTGTGGCGCATTGGTGCCATGGCTTTTGAGGTTAAAGTAGCAAGGATGAATAAGAATTTGACTGTGAAAGGTATTATAATTATGAATTACTATTATGGCAAAGAAAGATTGCTGCAAGAGGTACCTATAAGAAGGCGTAATAAGTGTTTTCACGTGCCACTTTTTGGCAACCTTGAAGGTTTGTCAACAAACTGTGATGAACTATGGGTAAATCGAGCTTACCGCGAGAGAAAGTTGGATTGTATTGAAGCCGGTCGCTCTAGAGAGCATCGCGCCGCGACAACTAACCACCGGATTGTTTGCCGTGTCTTTGCGGTGCACCTACTGCGTCGCATGAAATACCGAACAGTAAAGAAATTATAAATTTAAATTATACAATTCTTTGTCAAATTTGTAGCCAAGTTTTTTTATAACTGTGCATTCATTAAATTTTTAATTACTGTCCTCCTTTGTAAATCAGTTTTTATTAGGGCTGAGCGAGTACTACTCGAATATTCGAGTAGGCTACTAGTCGAGTTCACGGCGAGTTCGAGTGTCATTTATATAAATTTTGAACTCGAATATTCGAGTGTCGGTAAAAACAGAATTTTCATTTACTGACCCATCAAAAGTTACGTGTTTCTCCGTTAGATAGCAGCACACGACACGCGGCAAAGTTCGTGATACGAGAAGTCGAACTCCTTCCGACGTGAAACTCGTTGTAATTGGCCGGCTGAACTTTGTGAGATCCAATTGGCACTAGACATGACTGTCACATGCGAGCGTTGATTGGCTGTCAGTTTTTGTGAAATCATTCACGTTTACCGTGTATCACCACTTTGTGTCCGAGATGTTTGTTGACATGCTAGCTTTTGTTTACTACGAAAGTGAAATGGTTACGATTCACGAGACGAGATCGGAGGAGCTAGATGATTCCTTAAAATATGCGGCGGACTAGGCTAGGCTTAGGCGTAATTTCTTCTCTAAAGCATAGGCCAGCATGGAATACAATTTTGAAATATTCTTGAGATGAACACTTGTCACAATGCAGCTAAACAGTCAAACAACTCACAGTGTGACAGTGCCAGTGGCAAAAGGTAGGCCTAGCCTAGTTGCCAGGGTTCTTAGGTCTGAACCCTGGCCAAGATTAGGCCTACGTAGTATATTATACCAATCTTAGGCCCTAGCTAGGCTCACAAACTCAAATTGCCATACCAAAATGCACTGAGCACTAGACCTGGACCTAGACCTGCACAAGGCCTAGACCTAGCCTTTGGCACCCTCTAAAACCAAGGTTAGTTGTAGGTAGGTTGCCTAGGTCTCCATAACCAAAAATATTTGACCCAGGAGTTACCTAGGCCTAGGCTAGGTCCTAGGCTTTAACACTGAAGAATTTGTTTGATAGGCCTAGCCTAGGCTTCAAAAAAGTCTGAAAAGAGAAAACATTTTCTCAATTTGAAAATAAACTCTATTTGAAAAAAAAGTTAAAATTTTAAACTTTTATTTTAAAACTCGTTTTGAACTCGAATACTTGAATATCTCACCGATCTCGAACTCGGCTCGATTTAAAATTCCTCGTTCGCACAACCTTTGTTTTTATAACTGAAGATGATTTAAGTGGTTAGGCCTAAATAATGAAAAATAAATAATTAAATCTTCTTTTCTTATGTTTTCTAGTGCAAATTCTTGGGGACATTGTGTGGCAAGGATGTCAATTGTGCCACCAAGGCAATTCTGACCAAATTGCTCTCAAATAATGTCGCATGCCAGCTGAACTGGATCGGGGGGAAAATGAAAACCTCGATTCAAGAAATGCCCGAAGTGCTGCGGCTAATAAGTGGTAATTATATTTGAATAATTTGTATTGTAGGCCTATGCGATGGAATTATCTGTTCCCTTTATAGGCCGAACCGAGAAATTAAGTAGGCCTACTTGCGCACTTCTAATAAATGAAAATATCGGTCAGTAAATTGGTTATCAAGACACAAAATGACATGAATATGATGTACGGTATGTCTGCAGTATTATTTAATCTCTATCTCTCGTTTCACACATCACAGTCAATCACATTAAGTACCTGTCAAAAATTAAGTAATGAATATGCCTTGGAAATTGGAACACATGCTACTACTTCCTTGATAATGTATGTGCCTGTAATTTGTCTTCTCATGTCGCCTAAAACTTGTAAAACATTTCAGCTGCTGTCCGAGCAAGCGTTGGCGTGGAGAATGCCACGCAACAAGCCATCGAGTCAAAGATCAAGACTTGGTTGAGGTCGGCTCCTGATCGTGAGGGGGGCAGAAATAACCGCCGAAAAAAAATGATCTACAAAATGAGGACAACTCCAATGATGAAGAGGAACCAGGAGAGAACCCTACCGAAGAGGACCCTGCTGAAAAGGATTCTGATGAAGAGAACCAACGTTCGCGTTCCCGATCTACGTCACCTTTCCAAGATTAGAGCGAGATAGTACGATAATAATGTCATTTTATTCTTAAAATTCAATTTTACATTACCTACAATTTTACATAACGGCTTTTACATTATTTTTATATTATTTTACTTTAGTACGGATAGCTTAACCCATCCGCACCAGCGCCCCAAAACGCTAGCGCGCCCACGGAAACTGCGCACTTTTGCCCTCTGCACATCAAAGTTGCAGCGTAGTACAGTAAGAACGTTAATCAACATCATTACTGTCACTATCACTTATTATTACTGTAGCATTATTTCTAGGCCTAGGCCTGTTCACAACTAACAATACACGAATTTGTAGGGCTACGAGTACGACCCTCGTGATCACGCCCATTCCTCACCTCAATGTTACTCCCACGCACACCAACGCACATTTCTTCTTCGCTGTCACTTTCACTTAGGCCTACTATATCTGCACCGGTTCTACGCATACAATTAAAATCACAACCTTCACCATCACTATCACTGAAATCTGATCGAAGAACATCCAAAAATTGACTGGATACTACTGCATTTTGAATGGAAGCGCGCGTAAATGCGGACAAGTCCGCTTATGGCTTCCGTGGCCAGGCTATGATTCGCGGACTAGTCCGCTTACGGGTGCAGATGGGTTAAGAGGAAGGGATAGTCGCGATATTAAAACCACACAAAATTACAGTTTTTAGGGATATTTTGAGATCGATGCAAAATATCTATAAACTGATTGCAGACAGCCCTGTGGTTTTGGGAGAACTATAGCCTGTACGAAAAAATATTGTAATGTGATGGTAATGAAGTTTTTTGTATAATATTTAATTATTTAAATGCATATCTTAAATATAAACCGCACCAATTATTATATTTGATTTTTTTTCTTGCATTATATTGTTCTAACAAAGCCACAGAGCTGTCTGCAATCAGTTTTTAGATATTTTGCATCGTTCTCGAGATATCACGAAAAAACTGTAATTTCGCGTGGTTTTAATTTCGCTACTATCCCTCCCTCTTACAAGTTTGAAAGTACTGCTCGTTAAAACTACAGTAATCCCTCGGTATACCAAACTCGGATTAAGAGAATTCTATGGTAATGCCAACTAGAAAGACAGTCCCAGCCTCATAAATAGGGCATTCCATGTTAAATGAAACAGATATTACGAACTTCGTGTATTACGTAATTCGAACAAAATTGTTACCCCCTGGATGGCATTAGTGCAGAATGTTCGATGTTTAATACGAACTAATAATTTTAAACATACGCGCCGACGCGGTAATGTTTAAACTCTGTGCGCTCAGCTTGGAGAGTATCTAGTTTTTTTGTCCGCCGAGCGTAGCAGGCAGCAGAGCCGGCCGGCTTGTTGTCGTCTGGAATGTGGTTTTTCCATTCCCCTACCCTTCCCGCTGCAGGCCCAGGCGACACCGGCGGCGACCGATCAGACACCAGTCAATTTTTCATTGAGTTTTAATTGCTATTGCTACACATCGTTGTGAAACCAGTGCTCCGGCCAGACCACGTGTTATTAACTTATTATATTGTAATAGGCCCTACCTCTTTAATAAAAGGCCATTTCAAAATCATTAACCTGCCCTTCCAAGACATCGTAATCTTTCAGCTGTGGCAGTGACACAAGACCATGTATGACGCTTGCTTCAGCGCTGTACAGATCGTTAAAAAAACATCACTCATGTTTACTTTAAAATATAATGCAATCCTCCTGTTCCTGTTATCCTGTTAGCGGTTTAAATTGTCTTTGTGGCACCGCCATGTAACTGTAGTAAAACCAAAAACAACTTCCAACCGCAAAAGTGATCCACTAGTAGCCTACACGCCAAAACGAGCACTAATAAACGGAAAATAAACACAATACGATAGTCCGAGCGACGGCATGTATGCTCACAACACAGAAACGCGTAACTGAAACAGAACCTGACTGGCGGACGTGCGAGAGCGCAGCCGCAGTAAATCACTCTGGCCCCCCCCCCCACCCTTTCCCTACCCCTCGGAGCCAAGGAGCCCGCCTCAAAACGGACAAGTGTAGCGATGTCGACTAGATGCAGAATTACTCGATGCGAAGCTACAAAAAAAAATTTTATATTTTTAATGTGTTTTTAACGTAAATTTGATAGACCTACTTGGAAATTTTCCTAAAATATCGCAATGTAGGTAAAAGATATCGATTTCGAAATTTTGTATAATAATGCCTTTATTTACAACAGAATACCGAAATTCCACTAGTTTAAATATAATATCGATATCAATGGGCAACCTTATTACTATGTATGATTATTGTGTGCTTATTAAAATACTGATTGTTGTCAAACTACATGATTTTTCATTTGTTTCTTGTAAAGTTAACGTACAACATACACAATCTTGTGCAGTTTAAAGTCAAACTACACTGGTGGCTGAAATTGTTGAAGACATAAAGGAGATACGTAATAATAATCGGATGTAAAATGAGCTTTGGGAAACACAAGTCATTTTAGTTACTTGGATATAAATACTTTTGTTGTTTTGACTTTACACTGTATTGGACATCCTGTAAATGTGTATGCCTATAGCTGATTGCTTAATTAATATAAACATTTGAAGGAATAGCTTGCGGACTTCATATACAAAATGAACAAATGTAATCAATCATATATTACCTACGTTTGGTTTTAACTTTCAACTAGGGTTGCCATTTCGATATGGTTTTCCACATCGAGTGATAATCGATTTACGAATCAAATTATTGTTAAATCGAGAATGCGTTCTCGCATTCGTGTTTATTACAGACTAAATTCAAATCTTCGAACGGGCGCGCAATTTGATTATCGATGGATAGCAACCCTAGTTTTAACAAAATGAAGTGCACAACAGTTTGCTTATCATATTAATTGCAAATATATATACTTGCAATGTTGTAAATAACTATATTTTGGCCGTGAATTGACCTTGCATGAATTCAACAAATTGTGGGGTAATATCATTAGCAGCTTTATTTATCAAATCAATATTTGTTGATTTTTTTGTTGGATGAATCTAAGTATTGGAAGTGTCAGTAAATATTCCAAATTTATTTTTTGTTTCAAAACTAATGGCCTAAATTGTAAACCTTGATTTGGCAAGCGAATACAGGCGAATTATAGGCTCTAGGAAATTCACTTTGCTACAATGACTATGGAGCCCCGCATGAGCTTGGGCCATTATAACATACCAGTACTATTTTTCCTGAATCACTTATCAGTGTTTAGGCGGACGTTTATGTATGTTTGAGTTTGATATGTTACGTGATCCCGCGTATTCTTGTGTAGGCCCAGTGTAAGTTTGTCCCCAGAGACATAAATATAGGTAATTTCTCTAGCCGGTGAAGGCCACCACCTCATATCCCTTGTTTAACAATCTCCTAAAATATTAATTTTTTGTGAATACTGTAGTCTGAAAGTGGGGGAAACTTGTTAAAAATTTCAAATACGTATCGGCCCAGGTAAATAAGGTTATTTTGTAGAAATGTCTAATTGGACAGAATTTAAATGGGGCTAGCAACTAAGGCCCGGTATTTCAATGTCCAGTTAAAGTGGCAAGTAAATTTAACTGACACATAACTTGTTTTCACTATGGCAACCACCAATCAGAAGCCTTGTAAATATTTACTGAGAGGACTAACTGGCAGATAAATTTTAACTAGACATTGAAATTCTGGACCTAAATTAGGTAGTTATTGTGTTCAGACATCTAAACGATGCCAAACCAAATAGGTGCCGGCCATTCAGAAACTTACTGAAATTTGTATGCTGATCCAATGCCGGAGAGGTGCCAAATGTGTGCTGGCCATTTGAAGCCTGGTGCCGGGAAGGTCCCAAACAGGTGCCGGCCATTCATAGCTTACTAGAATTTGAGTGGTGAACCAGTGTCGGAGAGATGCCAAATTGGTGCTGGCCATTTGGAACTGAAAGGCATCGTGTGCTATCACAGTGCCGTAAAGGTGCCAAACTTGTGTAGGCCAAATAATAATGTTAAATTAATGTGACAAAGAAGTACCAATTGATGCCGGTCGACCGGATACATGTGCCGGCCCAGTGCCAGGTAGCAAGTGTTGGCCGGAAGCCGGCCGGCGGGACATAATAATGCCGGTCCGGTACCTTTGGCCGGTGCCTGGCCGGCACTGCACGTGCCGGCCTCGAGGTGCCGGGCATGTGCCGGCCATGTACAGACATGTTTGCTGGGGCTCAATTTTGGTGGAGGTGCCGGGCCCAGCCTGTATTAAGACATCTTGTCTGTTACACTTGGTGGAAGTGCCGGGTCATTAAATGCAAGAGTGAGAATAAAACCGTTGTTAATTATTCGTCGGCCGGTCATAAGTACAAAATTACGATTTTTGTTGTTAAACCTAGGCCTTTGCCTACCTAAATTTAAAAAAAAAAAGAAAATAGGGTAAAACGTTTAAAACGTTTAAACGCGATTCGTTCCTGGTGGTAAAGCACATGTTGTTATGGGGCCATGCTCTACTCTTGCCACCAGCAATGTGCTTGTATTACTGAAATTCAATCATGTTGAAAATAAATAATAATAATAATAATAATAATAATATAATAATAATATAATAATAATAATAATAATAATAATAATAATAATAATAATAATAATAATAAAGGGTTAAACGTTTACGAAATTAAACGCTTTTTCCCATCCCTACTCACTCGTCTCACAACGACTTTGGTGTTTTCCTAGTTAGATAATATTGACGTTTCACTCTGTGTGGCCGCTAACCATGGCGCAAACAGGCTCTAACAGCCCGCACCCAGCTCTCGGAGCTAGCCAAGGACGGGACGCGGCAAACACTTGCGAAATGTTTGTTTTACTCACGCCCGTGTGCACCGCCCACGTTACACCGTGACCTCCACCCACTCCATTCACCCACCGCCTTCTACGCGAGACAACAGACGTGGAACTAGCTCCAGCCAAATATTATACAAGAGTACCCGCTAACCATGGCGCAAACAGCTCTAACAGCCCGCACCCAGCTCTCGGAGCTAGCCAAGGACGGGACGCGGCAAACACTTGCGAAATGTTTGTTTTACTCACGCCCGTGTGCACCGCCCACGTTACACCGTGACCTCCACGCCACTCCATTCATCACCCACCGCCTCCTACGCGCGACAACAGACGTGGAACTAGCTCCAGCGAAATATTATACAAGAGTACCCGCTAAACACGCTCTAACAGCCCGCACCCAGGTCTCGGAGCTAGCCAAGGACGGGACGCGGCAAACACTTGCGAAATGTTTGTTTTACTCACGCCCGTGTGCACCGCCCACGTTACACCGTGACCTCCACGCCACTCCATTCACCCACCGCCTTCTACCCGCGACAACAGACGTGGAACTAGCTCCAGCGAAATATGATACAACAGAGACCACAAAACAAGCAAAACAGAATTAGAATGACTAGGAAAACGCTTAAGTCCCGCCGCGTTGTTGGATGAGCGTAATTGGTGTATTGAGCTGCCATGTATTATGCCGATTTTCTGTTGTTCTGTGAAAAAATCATTACTGTTGAAGATTTTTTTTAAATTAATTTAAATTAAATAAAAAATAGACTTAAGTTCCTAATTTTTTTAGTTAATCGATTTTTTTTTAATAGTAAAATTGCGATTTTCATAAGAAATAATTATTCGATTGCGCTCAAATTTGACACGAATATATTAATTCATAAAATTAAGGTTCCGTAAAAAAATCATTACAATCGGATAAAGTATGTAGGTGTTATAAGTCAAAGAATTGTTTTTAAAAAGGAAAAACCCGTAAAATTTCGATTTTCATGAGAAATAATTTTTTGATTGCGCTCAAATTTCACACGAATATCTTAATTCATAAAATTATGGTTCCGTGAAAAAATCATAACAATCGGATGAAGCATGTAGGTGTTATAAGTAGAAGAAATTTTTCAAAATTCGAAAAAAATCGTAAAATTGCGATTTTAATGAGAAATAATTTTTCGATTGCGCTCAAAAACGTGGCAGTTCTAAGTTCAGAGATTTCGAAGGCCCCCATAAAATTTCATTGCAATTGGAGTATCGGTTTAGCCGGAATCGTGCGAACAAACACACAAAAATACAAAAAAAAAAAAAAAAAAATCTGAATTTTTTCTCCAGTGTAGTGAAATGGAATCTTCGCTTCGCTCGCTACGCTCATCCAACAAATGCGCGCACTCAGGTGTTGATGATTTTTACTGAACGGTTGGTAATATCATTACCAAGTTTTGCATGAATGTTAATGAAGTAATTTTTATAATGATTTCCGCAATTGTTTGCAAAAAATGAGCCTTGAAGATCCATTGCGAGACGTAAGTCCAAAACGTGGAAAAATGGGAAATCCAAAACATAGATTCCAATTCTGGAAATTCCCACCAAACTGTTTATCTTACGATAAAACCAAATATACCTGTACGTTCACATTGATTGAACACATCCAGTATGAAAATTTGCACTTAAAAAATCTATACACTTGGAATAAATTCCCGAAGTTCACCAAAATTGAGTACATAACGAAGATTTCGCGAATTTCTTATTCAAAATCAATGAATTAACTTAGGAATACGCGTGCTGGTTCTCATAGTTGATTGTTTATTAAAGTATGTGAGAATATTATACCGATGATATTAAGGTGTCACAGGCGTAAAGCATAATCTTGGAGATGAAACGGACATGGGTGAGGGGATTGCGGGAGAGACGTGTTGGGGGAGGGCCCCAGAAGTTCCGCTCAAAATATTTTTAATTTGTCCCTCCAATAGCGAGCCGTATTTTTGCGGCGAGGCAGTGGGATCTGTTTGTACTGCAGAAAGGTTTGAGAGGACGCGAGATGCGCTCACACATTGCCCAAGGTCGCACTGAGATCAAACCCCATTCACGAGCTGGCGTAAAATGACGTGTCGTCCATCAAGTATAAAGAAGTGTTTACATTCACATACTAATGTTTTATCTCGAGTGTAACGAACCCATCACATAATGTGAGGAAATCCAAAAGATAATTCAATAAATGTTTAGTTTTCGTCTCTATGCAATGATCATTATTCTATGGAATAAGGGATTGCAAATAAAGAACAAAAGAACATTACGCGACATTTGAAATAAGTATAATGTTATTATTATTCTGAATACAGGCTAGACCATCAACGTAAAAAATATTGTCAATAAAATTTGACGCGACTTGGGTTCGAGTCCAGAACAATCTGGTCACAGGATACACACCACTCAACTGCTATAACCTAGACCCGGGTAAGATCCCCGGTCAGGACACAAGTTTTATATTATTGCTATCACTGCATTATTATATGCTAGCATACGATACTACAATAATAATCAGTGCATGGTTTGAATAATAGTCCTAATTATAATCGTAACAATAACACTGTTGTTGGACTAAACAAACCTAAGAAAAAAACTTCAGTCAAGATTGCCGGTTGTGACGGGATGGATTCAGAACCCGAGACCTCCCGTACAAACTAGCCCTTATTTTTCGGGGAGCGAACATTGTTGTATCCTTCAAAGATCAATGGTCAGCACAACTAGTGAAAGGGGTATGTGGGTACAGTGACACTGTAGTACAGTCAGCGCCAGAACCGACAAGGCTAATTCGAAATAACCTTATAATTTATTATGTGCCTCGTTGCTATAAAGTCACTGTTTACACATTCCTAAGAACTGATGGACTCGAATCCACATCAGTAAATCTGCCTACAGCGGAAATCGAACCCTGGACCTTCTGCATATAGGATCAGAGCCTCTAACCACACGACCAACGAGTTCATACTATAACGTATTTTAGAAACCAATACAGAAAAACTTGTAATGAATACAATTGAAAACAGTGTTTTTTAACCAAAAAATAGGCTATAGCCGCTATAGGCTATATTCGCGTTGATAAATAAATACATTTTTGTAGGGTGCCCGCTGTAGGGTATACACATCAGATTTAACCGGTGTGACCCTCTTCAACTATAGGTATATTGCGGATAGGACAATTGTGAAGGGATGTCCGAGGGCTATTTAAGAGGACTCAATCCCTTGCATTCGCATTAACGACTGAGGAAAACATCGGAATAACCCTTCAGTCAGGATTGCCGGTCACAACGGGATTTGAACCCGGGACCTCCCGAATCAGAGTCGAGCGCTTAGCGCTCGAGCCAACACCGGCCAACACTGTCGGTTTCGCGTTGATGGATGCTCACCGCTCTCTTTTAGTTTATCGAGAACGATTCTCTTATGTTTATTTTGAGTTTTGAGACTCTGAAATGCATCGTTGTTTGCACCGTTCCGTTCACGATTCACACTTACAAACACCCAATGTAACAGATAGCGGGTGGACCCTATATGACCAAGTGGGTGTGAGTCACGCGTCTTCTCGCTTACGTCCAGTATGTGCTGTTCATGCACTTTCGCCGACAAAGACCAGACATCACCCGCGAGTGTGTGTGTGTGAGAATAATATCTTACTATTGCAAGAGCAATGCTTGCTGCTGGAGGGGGGAGGGGACAGCTGTGGACTAATTTATTGCGTTTATTAGAATCAACAGCCTTGATTGATATCTTTCATGTGTATGTACAGAGGATATGCCTGTGCGAATACTGCTTGCACAATGATCGGATGAAGATTTTCTCACGTGAGTAGACCTTTAACGTTCTGATTTTTTGGGGTGTAGTGCCCACAATGTTCACCATTTGTATTTGATTATATCGAAACTTAACTATCACACGCCAATTATAATCAAATATAACTACCAAATAGATCGAATTCATGACGCCGTCTCCAATGCTCATTTGGTAAGAGCATCCGCCCCGACCGCCCGGACAGCGGGAGACCGGCCGGGTTCTTTTCCCAGTGGAGACAATTTTAATACAATATAATATGTAAGATAAAGATATCTTGTGTTGACAGTCCACCAATTTTTCTCCCAGAAATGATTTTGGTACTCAAACAAATGAATGTGTGGCCATGTAAAACAGACCACCCCATGCTCAAGACCAGAGTTCTCGTAATGAACCAAATTCAATTGCCAAGTAATTTTTTATATGATTTTGAGTTTAAAATTTTTACTTTTTTACCACGAAAATGGTTGGCTTGGCGTTTGTTAACAGGCGAAATGATCTGACTGACTTCTTTTCAATGGGAAACTAGAGAGAAAGAATGAAATGCTTGGCTCAACTTCTATATCTCACAGCATTCACAGCCGAAGACTTTTGAAGGAGAGCTTGGCTGCCGTTTTGTTTTTACAAATTTTTGTATTTGGAGGTTATATAGAATCGATTTGTTTCCATATTTTTACATTGTCTGTCTGTTAATTCCAGGTCGTTATTTACATTTTCATTGTACTAGGCCACGGTCTTTACTGCACGCTAATGATTCTCGTTTTATGGTTAAAAGATTTCATCGTAGTAACCGTTTAAAAACTTAGCTTCGGAAATTATATGAACCTTTTCCGTCTTCAGGTAACTCAGGTCATTCAACACCCAAAAATAATAATTATCAAAAACATGTAAAAGCAAAGACAATTTCTAAGATAGAGCAAGTTTGAAAGACAAAATTACCATTTGAAGCTGACAAAGTTATCTAGATAAATTTACTAATGACGATGACGTGGCAAATCTACATAATGTGTCGTCGATCCGCTATTTATGTCATCTGTATGTTGGTTAGGTACTTGCATGGCACAATAGACAATATTCACAAATAACAATGATGCGTGATTGGCACGTAAAAAAGTTAAAACTTGTCACGCATACGCTGTCAGGAGCCAGTTTACACACGATGCATGGCCTTGAGAATAATATCTTACTATTGCAAGAGAAATGCTTTCTGCTGGCGAGGGACGGGGCAGCTGTGTACTAATTTATTGCGTTTATTAGAATCAGAAGTGCTTTAAATCAGATCTGCATCGATCCACGTCGTTCTTAAAAGGCACAAACAAAACCTAGATTAATATCTTTTGTATGCACAGAGGATATGACCATGCGAATACAGCTTGTACAATGATCGGATTTAAATTTTCTGTCGTGAATAGACCTTTAACGTTCTGAATTTTTTGGGTGTAGTGCCTACAATGTTCACGATTTGTATTTGATCACACGCCAATAATAAAATATAACTACCAAATAGACCGAATTCATGACGCCGTCTCCAATGCTCATTTGGTAAGAGCATCCGCCCCGACCGCCCGGACAGCGTGAGACCGGCCGGGGTTCTATTCCCAGTGGAGTCAATTTTAATACAATATTATGATATCTCGTATTGACAGTCGTGTAAATTAAACACACAATGATTCCAAACTGGAACACTATTTAACTTTACATTTTTAAATGGCCATGCGCAATTCAATCCGAGTACTTTGTGACGTGGATACTACAGCTCGTGCAACAAGAAAACGCGCGGATAGAACCGAATGATCCGGGTTCGACTCATAAACGAGTAATTTTGACTGTTATAATTTGACACGTATCATACAAGGCTAACAAAGATTGCGTTCCGTTACATGCTGTAATGTAAATTTATTTTCACATCATGTGCGAAGCGTGATCCAAATATGAACATATGACCGTTGCAGATCATACTATAATTTAGCATTTTCCTTCGAAGTTATATCGTATGCACGATTATGATTATGCTGTGTACGTTTCTTATTGGGCTCAGCGTGAAAAATAATATGGTTGATTCAAGCATAACAGCTTACACAAAGAACACAATGTATTACTGTTGCCGTGTTCATAGCAAAACAGTAAACATGTATTATGCATTGAGTGGTGTTCAGCATTAGCTGAACAGTTTTACTCTGTGGCCAATGAAATTGTTATTTCGAACATAAATAACCATTCTGTCACTCAAAAGGTCGTATCGCGAGAGTGCGCCACTTGCTGGGGCTAAAAAGGCCTAAAATAGCTACAAAACATGCATTCGAATTTCAGTAGTTTAGCGGTTACTACCCATACGATTTTGATAATTTTTTTTTTATTTTGAAGATAAATGTTGAAATTAGAACTTATGTTTTGTACTTTTTCCATAAATTTTTTTGTAATTTTTTTATAAAGCTCTAAAGTGAAGGTAAATTTTCAAAATTTTGAACAAGTTCTCAATTTTTATAAGACCATATTATATACAATTTCGAAAATCGACAAAACATAAGTCCTGGTAAATTTTATCGTGAATAAAGTAAAAAAAAATTTTTTGTCGTTATAAACCATTTTGGGGGCCGAGTTCTAACTAAAAAATGCGGGGAAAACTGAAATCGCCCCCAAAAAATATTATACTACCCCTTTGTGAAACCTTAACCTTTTTAACCCGAAAACCCCGAAAGCTGACGTTTAAACCTCGTCTCCCCCCTGCCAAGGCGACCCCTTTTAAATTTGTTTGTTTTATGTAGTTCTCCCAAATTAAAATACCCATGGAAAAAAGGCTTAATGAAAAATTTAATTGAATAAAAATTTGGGCAATGTGATGATTTGTTTAAATATTCATATTATTTCATTTTAAATTTGATAAACTAAAGAAAATAAAAATTTGCTTTTCCTGCAGAAGATAGAAAGAAGCCTGCTGCGGCTGCGCCCCACTGCTTCTGCATTTTGGCTTAAAGTGGGTTCAAGATGAGGAAAGTGCGCGAATTTACTAATTTTCCAAAAAAATATTGCAGGTAAACGGAATCACTTAAACCCTACATATAAAAAAACAAAATAAAATATTTTTTTCAAATGAAATAAAAATTTACCATTTTTTTTCAATAACATAAAGGGAAGCATTTCCCCAAATAATACCAACCAAACACAAAAAGGGAAAAAAAAAGTAAAAAATCATTTTGTGTGTATTATACCAAAAAAAGGGCGGGAAATTGCTATATTCATTAGTAGGGAAAGAAAAGAGCTTTTCTGGCCCACCTTTTTTTCCGGACCCCTCGGAGCCACCCGGGATCCCCCGCGCACCCCCTCGGTTTTAAGACGTTCGATTTTCCCACTTTTCCTATTTAAAAACATACACAATTAGATATGTATTTTTAATTGGGTTTGGGCGCGCCAATTTGCACACGTCTGCCATAGTAAAATTAGTTTGTTTATTAGGTTTTTAACAACCCTTGCGTTACTACCATTATTTTTTTTCACCCTTTCCCCCCTACTCTTTTTCCCCAAACACGACTTTTTATGGGTACGGGGGTTCTTTAAATTGAATGTTATACCTGTTTTAGGCTTATCCCTTCCAGCATTAAACGGATTTGGGTTGGTTCTTTAGGTCTTCATGAACAAAAGTCCTTCGCTTTTTTTACCCCTCCCTCATAACCCCAAGTGACGATATCATTTTAGTTTAATTACGTATTGTTTTTCCGGACCCAACATTTTTAAAATTTGTTTTTTTAAAATTTTCACTAATAATTTATTTTTGAACCCCCGGATTGTTTTTATTTTTTTTTTAAAAAAGTTATTTTTTTCGATCAAATTACTTGTGAGAATACTTATTTCTATTTTCATATTTCTTTTAAAGCGTAAATTTAAAAAAATTTATTTTCTATTCTATTCTTTCCTCCCCTATTTTAAAACCAAAACCCTTTGAACAAACCCTTGGGATTGAAAATGTTGGGGGAGGGGTTTGGGTTTTTTAAAAAATAAAAAAATTAAATTTAAGGGTCTTTCCCAAGGGAGAAAATATTTTTTATTTATTACAAAAGGTACATAAAATTTCCCCTTCACATTATCGCCCACATAACCTTCAAAAAATTTGTCTTTTTCATGAATTAGCTACGACTTTAAATCCCGTTTACATAAAAGAGTCAAAAAATATTTTTCTTTTTTTAAAAAGATTTTTTAAAAACACAACAAATTTTTTAAATTATTAAACCCCAAATTCAAAATAAAGTTGTATATTTACAAAAAAAAACAAAACACATCAGCAGGAAAGTGGTTATTTTAAAAAAAATCACAAAAATTTAAAACACTATATTACTATGAAATACTTATTATTTTTAAAATTATACAAGCCCACAACATGTTTTTTTATTTTATTGAAAACTCCCCTCCCGGGCCCACCCAAATTTTTCATTTTCAAATAGTCTTAAAAGGGACCGGGGGGCATAGGGTTGAAAACCATCATTTTTTATAAAGCTTTTTATCATCATAAGGAGACAAAGTGGTTTTCTTTGTTTCAGAGTGAACAGTTCAAAATGCTTGGTTTTTAAATTCGAAAAAAAATGTTGGGCGTTTTTGAAATTTCCCCTTAGAAAAAAGGCACTTTTTATAGTTTTCTTTCACAACACTTTTTCAACGTACGTTTCACTATTCCTTTCCCAAACCCTTTTTTTAAATTTTTCCCACTGTCTTCAAAATTGAAACTTTTTTTGGTCTTAGCCCCGAAAAATTTCTTTAATCCCTGCCCTTCACACTCATCTTTGAATTTCCCCCAACTACTTTCTTATTTACATCACTATCCCGGGAAAGGGCTCAGGAGGGTATTTTAGATGAAATCATAAAATTGTGAGTCCACCTCATTTTCATTGTAAATAATCATCTTTTTCCACCTCATGAAAAGGGGGAATCAGTGTCTGTAAAAAGGAGTTTCCCAACGATCCCAAAAAAAAAATTTATGGGCAAAATTTTGTAATGGAACGGTTAATTACATCCCTTGTTTAGTTCAAAAAGGGTTTTAAACCCGGGTTATAAATAGGTCTATTTAGTTCAAGGAAAGGGTCTTCTTAGGGGGTGGATGGCGACGAGTTTCTTTTAAAAAAATTTGGGGAAACTCTAAAAAGACGGGGGGAATGCAATTATTTTCCCTTTCCCTCTTTTCTCATTGTTGACAAAACCCCTCCCATTTATTCTTTTCCCTTTATTTTTTCCCCTTGATTTGCCATAAATAAAATTTTAAAATTCCTTAAAAAGGTTTTTTTCTCAAAGTTATTTTTAGCCTTCATACGTTCTTGAGTATTAAAGTCAAAAAAAAGGTTTCAACCGGGCGTTTTTGGGTGAATTCTAGTAAAACCGATGTTTTTTTGGTAAGTTTAAGCCCAAACGATAGTACTGTTTAAAGTTGACATAATGAATTGTATAGCTTTTTTTGTTATTTAGATTAGGACAAGTTTTTTGGGGGATTTTGCTAGCGAAAAACCCCTTAACTCAGCTGAAGAAGTTTTGAATAGGGGGAAAGCATTTCATCAGTGATAGCTTTTTCCCCGGGAGCTACGGGTGGGATCTTTTAGGCGTCATGTAAACATCGGGGATACTCTAGGTCGATTTTCAAATATATAACCTTTATCGGCATCATCGTTTTTTTTAACAAATTTCCCCACTCCTAAATCTTTCCCTGAAATATCCACTTAAAATCACGTGTGGTGTACGCATTCATTGAAAACCCCAATACAGATTTTTCCCAATCAAGTTTACAGATTTTTTAAAGGAGGGTTTTTCCTTGCTTTGTTTCCGACAATATTATTTTTCGCTTTCCCAAATGGGTTTGGGTTATCATGGATACCCCCCCCGGTTTTCCCATTCTCCAAAAACCCAAGAAATTTTTCCGGGAAATCTCTAAAGGCCCCAAATTTCCCAAATTTTAGCCCCTCTTGAGAAAATTTTCCCCATGCAAACCCCAGGGGGTTTTACATATGCGGGGGGAAATCTGCCCCTTTAATTTATGTAAAAAATAATAACCGAAAATTTTTTCCAAAAAACTCTGCAAAGCAATAGAACGTCCTTTTTTACATAGAGATCTTGTTTAAAATTTTCCCAAATCACTGAGTGCAAAGGAATCCCAAACTTTTTGGGCATGATCTAATCAGGCCATCACTAACGGGGGTTCCCCAAAATTTCATTAAAAAAAGGGCCGATTGGGGGGTAAAGAAGAATCTAACAACTTAGGCAGGTAAAATAAATATAATCAAGGGAATATTCCTTTCCCGTAGTAGAAGCAAAAACTCTCTCATTATCGAAATGTTTTCAAAATTTTAAAATTTTTCCTCCCCGGGGCCTAACAGTTTTGTAAAAAAGAGTCTCTAAGGAAGCCCTAAAAATTTGGGAAAACGATAAATAAACCTCAAAGATCCTAAAGAAAAGGGGAAATAAATTTTTTTCCTTTATTAGGGAACATGTGATTCGTTTATCCTTTATCTTCCCAATATGTTGAAAAATTTTAAATTTGCGAATCGTGGGTTAGGGGCAAGTTATGAAAACTACGGGAAATAAGGGGAAATTTTTTTAAAAATTTAAAATTTTTAAAAGCTATTATGCGCAGCACCCCGGAAACGCCAGTAAAATGATTATGATTCTTAAAACGATCTTCCCCAAGTATTTTCACTAAAAAATAGGGTTTTTTCCTGCAGATTTTAAAATGCGATTTCGTCTCAGAGGTCATGACTAGGGGTTTTTTTGTCCCTAATTTGCAAAGAAAGTTCGCCCTCTTCTTTGAGCAGGTCTTTTTAAAAACGTATCAAAAAAACCCAAATTTTTTCACCATGTATACAACAGGAGGCTTATGACACCTCCATCTGTTTACAAAAAAAATACAATCCAAGGGTTCGTGAAAATTTATTTTCTTTGGTATACGAAGCATCATCTTTCGGTGAGCAACCACAAATTTTGGGTTGAAAAAACCCTTTGAGGTCTGCATAAACCACGTATGGAATTTTTTCGGGAAAAAATTATTGTTTTTAAATTTCTTTAAATTTTTTTAAATTTTTTCCTTTGGCTTTTTAAATTTTTTGCGGAGTTTTGCTCATTACAGTGAGTTGATGTTTTGAAAAAAAGTTTCCTTTTTGAAAAAAACCCTATGCAGCCTAAATACAATAAAAGTTTCTCCCCATTATGTTTTGACAAAGATAAAAGCTCTGCCCTAATTTTTTTTTATGAGACAGTATGAGAATTTTTTTCTTTTTGAAATGAAAAGTGGTTTAAACCCATGGTGAGTTTTTTCCTTCTTGGTGATCCTGAGTGGAAATACTTCATCTTCAAAACCAAACACATTTACTGATATATTATTATTTTTCTCAAAAACATCTATTTTCGATATTTGAAAAAAGGAAATTTTTAAATTCCATCCCAATTTTTAAAAACTGGGATTAAAAATTGGGCATATTTAAAAATCAAATCACTATTTTTGATCATGAGGTGAAGCTTTTTGCAAAAACAGACCACAAAAAAACCACTTTGTGCCCTTTGTTTTTTTAAAACTTTTAAAAAATCGCTTTTTTAAACTTGTAGTTTTCGGGGAAAGGGGGTAAAAAAAACTCGAAAAAGAGAGGGGGCATACTTCGGGCCCCTTGAGCTCCAGTAATATACATGGTCCGTTTTTTCCAAATTAATGCCCTCCCTCGAAATTTAGGGGGAAGCCTTGTTGATGGCGAGAAAGGGCTCTTTATATTGGGTTTCAAACTCAGACTCCTGCTTTAAACACATAACATTATTTCGGAAGCCCGGATTTGGCCGTAAACCTCCTCCCCTTGGGATCCCCGTTAAACCGTACAAACAAGGCCATAACCACTTAACTCCTCGTGATTTAGCCAAAATTTTTTTAAAAAGTTTCTCCTTGTTTAGCTTTTTGTTTTTCCCTAAAAAACAGTAACCCCATCTCCCCCGGGTTCTTCTTTACGAAATGTGTATTTTTTAAACCACTCCATCAGGGCAACGCGAAGTCAAAAGGGTCATCACACTACACGGCCCCACCTATTTTTCACTTCAGCAGCATTCACAGTATCCCACCAATAGGACATTTTGGCATATCCACTACGGATTTTAATCCACTTTTTTAAATGGGTTTTATGCTTTCAAAATGTCTAAAAAAGGTTTACTTTTTACTAAAGTTTTTCCACTATTTTGACATTCAGGTAAAAATTTACATGACCTTTACCAAAATTTTTTAGATAATCATCTCTAAAAAAAGTAGCTTCCATATTTCACGGAGTACCTTTTTTGAGTTTTGAAGGGTTTTCGCTAAAGGGCCTTTTAAAATTGGATTTCTTAACAAAACGAAAAATCAAAAGGGTGCAGCTAAATTTTTCCTTTAAAAACGTCCATGCCCTACAATCGAGAAAAATACCCAAGTTTTTTACTATAGAGTTTTAAAAAAGTATCCCTAAACCTGCTTCAGATTAAAATTAAGTATACCCCTTAAAAGGGAAAAGTTTTTTCCCCTTTTACTGGCAAGTTAATAACAAGACTTAAAAAAATGAAAAAAAAAATGAAATAACAAAATTGAAAGAAAGAAAGAAAGAAAGAAAGATTGTCGAAAAACAAAACTTGAAGTGCCTAATGATTAATTCCAACTAGTAGTAGTGTTTTGTCCATGCAAACATGAATGAAAATATGAATTATTGCGGATATTTTATATTTTTCCCATAGAAAATGATTTTATATAAAAATAAATTTTTATGTTTTTCCCTTTCAAGATATAAATATCTTTCACAAAACAGAAAATCTCACAAATATACGCAAGCATGCTTATTACTAATTAATTTTGCTAACGTTTAAAAACAACAACACAAAAATACATCTAATAATGACCAAGAGACGTACAAACTAACTTTACAAAGTAGTAATTGAGGCGAGAGTATTATAATTTATATAAAGAGGTCATTTAAAAAAAATAGATTTGTAACTGCAGACTACTTTTACTAACAGTGCTTACTACGTCAACTTGAAAATTTTTCCCTTTTAAGACCCCTGAACGAAAACTATTTAATACGGCCCTATTTCCCTTTATAGCAAGTGCAAGGTAAAATACAAAAATTCAAAACGAATTTTAAACAAACCCAACCCCCGAATAAAAAACCCTTCTAATGAAATTTTACACTTTAAAGGGACTTAAAAATTGGGTTTTACCCCAAAAAGTTTTGATAATTAATTTAAAAAAGGGGAAAAAAATTCCCATGTATTTAAATTAAATACACCCCCAAAAAAAAAAAAAAAACAAAATTTAATTTTTTAAAATTTAAGTAGTAAAAAAAAACAAATTTATTGGGGTTAAAAATTTATTTTCCTTGTATAAAAGGAAAATTTTTTAAATTTTTATTTTTTAGGTTGTTTTTTCAAAACCCTTGTAAAAGCTTTTTTAAGGACGATTTTTAAAAACCACTTTGAACACTCAAGAAAAGAATAAAAAGAAAAACCCCGTGCCTGCCTTTTTTACAGTTTTTTTCTGTTTTTTTGGGCGCATGGCATTGCTACTACTTTTTTTTTTCCCCAAAACGATACTTTTAAAAATTCGCTCGTGCTCCCCAACCAAAAACCCCTTTCTTCTAAAAGCATAACCAACAAAACAAATTTTGTTACATTTGTAATATTTTTTCAATTTTTTTAATAAACAACAAAAACGATGAGAAAAAAATTTTTGCAAGTGTGTCATTCTACTTAAAAATTTAATAGAAAAACAAATCTTATCAAGGAGTATCTTTTTTCCTTACCTAATCAAAAATTTATATTTTGGGGTTTAATGGTGTTTAAAAATTTTTATTTCAAAATCTAATTTGTATTTTCCTCATTTTAAAGAAATTTCTGATAGAATCCCACCATAAAACCATTCAATATCAAACAATTTGAGAAAGACCTCCTTTGCAAATAAGTTTTCAACTGAAATAGGATAGACGAAAAATAAATAAAAAACTGATCAAGCAGAATTCTAAACCCCATTTGAAATTTTAAATTTCTTTTTTTTAATAATTTTTAAAAAACCGTAATAATTTAAAACGGGGAAATCATTAAATCCATCAAAATGTTTTAGCTAGCAAATTTTAAAAACAAACTATTTTTAAAATCAAAATCTCATAAGTTACGCGAAAATGCAGCAGCTACCTCTAGTCTAACAATAACAACAGCTGTTTAAAAAATTGTGGATAAAAAAGTATTTTTAATTACTACGATTTATTGAACGTGTAAACTGTAAAGCAAATAAACAAAAAAAAAAAAAAAAAAATTGGGCCCCCCACAACAATATTTTGATCCTAGATGATAGCGTTTAAAAATTTAAGAATTCACCCCCTACCGCCCCGGGGTGGGATACAGGTTTATGCAGGAAAAGAACAAATCGGAAACACAACTGTGGGGCGTTTTTCCCTTTTTTGTTTTTTGGGAGGGTCAAACCCTGTTGACCCTTTTAAATCAGTTTTAGTATAAGTATTACCCCGAAAAATTTCAATACAATTTACAGAGAGTGTAGACAAGAACTCTCTTAGTGGAAAATTGGGAAATAGTGAGCACTTTTGCAATAGTGGGAGGCGAGATGCTCTTTCCTGATAACAAGGTTTTTAAAAGAGAAGCTAAATAAAAGGGGCAAGATTTTTCCCCGGTTTGAAACCGGGGCTCACAGACGGTCTTGCCGCCCTTTTTAGCTTCTCTCTTAAAAACCTGTCATCGGTAAAGGGGCATCTCGCCTCCCCCAAAAGGCGAAGGCTCACTACTTCCAAAATTTCACCCAAAGAGATTTTTGTGTCTAAACCCCCTGCTTTAAAAAAGTATTGCAATTTTCGTGGTAAAATAATAAATACATAACGGTAAGCAACAGGTTTTACCTCGCAATATACAGAAAAAATGAAAACGTCACAGTTGTCTTCCGACTTGTTCATTTCCTTTCATCAACCTGTATCCCCCACCGACGGTAGGTGAGTGACTTTCTTTAAATTTTTAAACGCTATCATCTAAAAATAAAAATATTTTTGTGGGGCGATTTTTTTTTCTTTCATATTGCTTTACAATTTTTCACGTTCAATAATCGTAGTAAATTTAAAAAAACCTTTTTTTTCCACAATTTTTAAAAAAGCTGTTGTTATTGTTAGACTAGAGGTTTGCTGGGTCATTTTCGGTAAAAATTTTGAGATTTTGATTTTAAAAATAGTTAGTTTAAATTATGCTAGCTAAAAAATTATGATTTGGGTTTTAAAGATTTCACGTTTAATTATTTCGGTATGTTTAAAATTATTTAAAAAAAATTTTTTTATTTGCAAAATATAGAATTCTACTTTATCAGTATTTATTTTTTTTTATCGTCTATACTATTCCTTTAAAACTTTTTTGCAAAGGAGGTCCCCTTTTCAATTTGTTTGGGTAAAAAAATGTTTCTGGGGTATTCCCATCAAATTACTTTACATGAGGAAAAAACACTTAGAATTTTTGAAATAAAATTTTGAAAAAACCATTTCCCCAAAAATAAATTTTTTTTAGGGAAAGGAAACAAACATACTCCCCCTTTATAAATTTTTTTTTCTATTTTTTTTGAAGTTTGAAAGAACACCCTTCCCAAAAACCCCCCCTTTCCCCCCCTCATCTGTTGTTTTTTTTTAATTAAAATAATTGAAAACCCCATTTACAAATGTAACAAAATTTGTTTTGTTTTGTTATGCTTTTAAAAAGAATGGGTTGTTTATTGGGTAGCACCCAGCAATTTTAATTTATCGTTTTAAAACCCAAAAAAATTTGTACCCCTGCCTTTTTACCCAAAAATAACCAGAAAAAAAAAACCCGTATTTTAAAACCCGGCACCCCTTTAACCCCCCTTTTTTCAATTTTTTTCTGATTTTCAAATTTTAAAAAAACGCCCGTAAAATTTTGCCCAAGGGGGGACGGTTTTTTTTCTTTTAAATTAAAAACAAAAAACCCAAAGAAATTTTACCCCTATATTTTACATATTATAAAAAATCCTACTAACTTTTTGGGGATTGGGTTTTTTTTTCCTACTTTTCCCTTTTACTACATAATTTTGTTTTTTTTTTAATTTAAAATTAAAAACCCGTTAATTTTTTTTTTCCCCCCCTTTTCCTTAAAATTTAAAAATTTTCAATACCTTTGGGGGTAAACCCCCAAATTTTAAATCTTGAATGTGTAAAAACTTTCATTAGAAAGCTTTTGTATTCGGGCTTGGGGGCGATTAAAATTCGTTAAAAATTTCGTTAAATTTTTCCTTGGGGAAATTGCTATAAGGAAATTTGTGAGTAAAATAAAAAGTTTGCGTTTAGGCTCATTTAAAAAACAAACAGTTTTTAAGTTTTACGTAGTAACAATTTTAGTAAAAATAGGGCTTTCATTTTCAAATCTATTTTTTTTTTAAAAAACCTCTTTATATAAATTAAAAACTTCCTCGGGCCCCAATTACTACTTTGTAAAAATTAGTTTGGGGACGGGCTTTGGGCATTATTAGATGTTTTTTTTGTTTTTTGTTTTTTTAAAACCCCTTAGCAAAAATTAAAATTAGTAATAAGCATGCTGCTTTTATTTGTGATTTTCTGTTTTTTGAAAGGGTACTGTATCTTGGGTAATAAAATAAAATTGGGTTTTTTTTTAATAAATTTGTTTTTTATTTAATAATATAAAATCTGCAATAATTCATATTTTCATTATGTTTGCATGGGAAAAAAATACTACTAGTTTTTGGGAAATTTAATCATTAGGCACTTCAAGTTTTGTTTTTCGACAATCTTTCTTTCTTTCTTTCAATTTTGTTATTCCATTTTTTTTTCATTTTTTAATTTTTTTAAATTTAAATTGCCCCGTTTTATGGAAAAAAATTTTTCTTAGAGGAAATATTTCTTAATTTGAATCTGAAGCAGGTAATGTGTGACTTTAAAGCACATAGTAAAAACGTGCGTATTTTTTTCTCATTTAGGCTGGGCGTTTCAAAGAAATTTAGCTGCACCCAGTGTGATTTCGTTTTTGTTAAGAAATCCAACTTAAATTTAAGGGGAAAGAGCGAACCCTTTTAAAATACAATAAAAGGTTTCTCCTGTGAAATATGTTAAAACACTTTTTTCTAAAAGATGATGATCCCAAAAAAATCATTTGGTAAAGAGTCAGTATTTCTACATGAAAAGTCAATATGGGGGAAAAACTTTTTGTAAGAAAGTAAACTTTTTGAGAAAATATGAAAAGCATCAAACCCAGTAAAAAAAATTTGGGTTAACCCCCCCGTTAATTGGAAAAAAAGCCAGAAAGATCCCATGGGGGGGATGTACTGGAATTGGGTGGAAGCGAAAGTAGGTGGGGCCTTGGGATGATGGAAAGCCCTTGTTTACTTCGCGTCCCGCCCTGATGGAGTGGTTAAAACATACCATTTCCCTAAAGAAGAAAATCGGGAGAGATGTGTTTTCTGTTTTCAGGAACATCAAGAAGCTATCAAGGGGAAAACTTTTTTAAAAATTTAGCTACTCAAAACGAGGAGTTTTAAATGGTAAAATGGCCCCTTTTTTGGGGACGGTTTAAAAACGGGATCGAAGGGGAGGGGGTGACCGGGGGGGAAGGGGGGGGGCCGTGCTTCCGGGAAATAGATTTTTATTTTTAATGCAGGAGTCTGAGTTCGAAACCCCAAAATAAGGGTGCATTTTCCCCCATCAAAAAGGCTTGCACTAACTTTCAGAGGGGGGGCAGTAAATTTGGGAAAATCGACCATGTATATTACATGGAGCTCAAAACCGCGAAGTATGCCCCCCTCTCTTCTTCGAAATTATTTCCCCTTCCTCGAAACCCACAAGTGAAAAAAAACGATTTTTAACGTTAAAAAAAAAAAGACACAAAGTGTTTTCTGTGGTCCCGTTTTTGCACAGCTTTATCCCCATGATCAACATAGTGAAACGGAAGGTTTCTAAAAATGGCCCCCCAATTTTTAATCCCAGTTAAAAAATTTCATGGGAAGGGAAAATCCTGTTTAAATATCGAAAATAGATGTTTTTTTTAGAAAAAAAATTTATTCAGTAAATGTGTTTTGGTTTTTAAGGGTAAAATATTTCCACTCAGGTCACCAAAAAGGAAAAATTCACCCTGTTAACCTACTTTTCATGCAAATGAAAAAAACTTCTCACTACTTTTCTCATAAAAAAAATTAGACAGATTGCTTGGATCTTTTTCAAAACATAAAAGGTAGAAACTTTTATTGCTATTTTTCTGCATAGGTTTTATTCAAAGGATCTTCTTTTAAAACATAAAACTCCCTGTAAAAGAGACACTCCGCAAAAAATTAAAATGCCAAAAGGAAATAAAAAATAAGAAATTCCCAAAAAAAAAAAAATTTTCTGAAAAAGTTCCCCCTACGTGGGTTTTTTAGACCTCGAAAAATTATTCAAAACCAAAAATTGTGGGGGGTTGGGGCCCCCGAATGATGATGCTTCGTATTCCACGAAAATAACTCTTCCGAAAACCCCCTGGATAGGGATATGGTTTTTGTAAATGGATGGAGGGTGTCCCTAAGCCTCCTGGTTTTATATCATGGTGAAAAAGGGTTTTTGATACGTTTCTAAAGACCTTTCTCAAAGAAAAAGGGCGAAAATTTCCCAGGGAATTAGGGATAAAAAAGCCTCTAAATTTATGACCTTTAGGACCCAAAAACGCATTTAAAAAACTGCAGGAAAAAATTTCCCTAATTTTTAGTGAGATACTTGGTTTAAGTGTGTAAAAGATAAAAATCATTTGAACCCGGGCGTTTCCGAGTGCTGCGCTAATAGCTGTAATATTTAATTCAAACAAGTTTTTCCCTTTACCCCCAGTATTTAAAAAACTTTCGGGAACTACGATTCGCATTTTAAATTTTGAAAAAATAAAGGCAAGATAAAAATAAGCGAAAAATTTTCCCCAATAACTGGAAAAGTATATTTCCTTTTCTTTAGGGTCTTTTTAGGTTTAATTTAATCGTTTAATTCTAGGCCTTCCTTAGGAAATCTTGTTTAAAAATCGTTAGGCTACGGTGAGGGAAAAATTTTTAAAAATTTTGAAACAACATTCGATAAGGGGAAAAGTTTTTTCTTCTACTAAGTTTAAAAGGGAAAATTTTCCCAATGAATTTTTATGATTCACCTGCTAAGTTTTTTAGATTTCCTTCCCTTTTCCTCCGCAATCGGCCTTTTTTAATTTTATTAAATGGGGACAAACCCTTAGTGATGCTGATTATGATCATGCCCAAAAAAAAGTTTTGGGGTTTTCCCTTTTCAATCAGTGATTTGGGGGGATATCAAGACTCTATGAAAAACGGACGTTCTTTGCTCGCAGAGGGTTTTTTAAAATTTTTTGGGTTTTTTATGTTTTTCATAATTTATGGGGGCTAGATCCCGCCCCATATGATCCCCCCTGGGTTGCATGGGAAAGTTTCTCAAAAGACTAAAGTTGAAATTTGAGCTCTTCAAGATCCTGACATGTACTTGGGTTTTTGGAGGGAATTTGGGTACGAGGGGGTTATCCCTGATAAACCCCCGATTTTGGGAGCAGCAAACAATAAATATAGTCGGAAAAAATGCAGAGGAAAACCCTCCCAAATTATCATGTTTGGATTTTAATAATCTGTATGGCCCTTGCAATGAATTCCCATCTACCACTACGTGATTTTAATGGGGTAGTAAAAAAGAGATTGAGGAGTGTTAAATTTTTTAACATATTGATGATGCCGAAAAAAGGTTTTATATTAGAAGTCGAATTTGAGTATCCTGATTTTTTACATGACGCCCATAATGGGTCTACCAGAGCTCCGGAGAAATTAGCTATCACTGTGAAATGCTTTTTCCCCTATTCAAAGCTTTCCCTTTCAGCGAGTTAAGGGGTTTCTACGTCTAGCAAAAACAAGAAAATTGTGCCTAATCTAAATAAAAAAAACCGCTATACAATTTATTATGTCAATTGAAGGGGAGTATCTATCGTTTGGACCCTTTAAAATTTCCCCAAAATACATCGTGTACTAAATTCACCCAAAGCGCCTGGTTTTAAAACCCTTTTTTGACTTCAATACTCAAGAACGTATGAAGGCTAAAAATAACTTTGGGGAAAAAACTTTTTAAACTAATTTTAAATTCATTTATTTGGGAAATCAAAGGAAAAAAATAAGGGGAAAAGAATAAATGTAGGGGTTAGTCAAAAAATGAGAAAAGAGCAAAAAAGATAAATTTCATCTCCCGTCTTTGAGGGTTTTCCCCAAATTTTTTTTAAAAGATCTCGTCGCCATCCCTTTTAAAAAAGACTTTTCCTTGAACAAATAACCTATTTATCCGGATTTTTCCGTTTTTTGAACTAAACAAGCATGTAATGTACCAGTTTCCTTACAATTATGCCCCTAAAAATATGGGGATCGTCTAAAGCTCCTTTTTACAGACACCCGATTCCCTTTTTTCTATGGGTGGAAACAAAGGGTATTTACAATGATATGATGGGGGAATCACAATTTTTATGATACATTTTAACTACCCCCCTAGGGCATTTTCCCGTATAGTTTATGTAAAAAAGAAATATTTTGGGAAATTTTAAAAAATGAGTGTGAAGGGCATAGTTAAAGAATTTTTCGGACTAAACCAAAAAAGTATTCAAATTTTTGAAGACCCGTGGAAAATTAAAGAAAAGGGTTTGGGAAAAAATAGTGAAAAGTACGTTTTAAAAAGTGTATCGTGCATGAAGACTATAAAAAAGTGCCCTTTTTTTTAAGGAAAATTTCAAAACGCCAAATGTTTTCGTAAAAGCAGCATCATGAAAATGTTCACTCTGGGAAAAAAAGAAAGGCCCCTTTGGGGCCCTTATGAGGGTAAACGCTTTTTAAAAAAATGATGGTATCAACAAAAATATGCCCACGGTCATTATAAAAAACCCATTTTGAAAATGAAAATTTGGGTTTCCGGGAGGGGGAGTGAATTAATAAAAAAAAAGGGAAAAATGTTGTGAAATTTTTAAATTTAAATAAAAAATGTTTTCCCTAGTAATATAGGTTTAAAAATTTTTGTGAGTTTTTTTAAGTTTAAACCCCTATCCTGCTAATTTTGTTTTGTTTTTTTTTAAAATATACAAATTTAAATTTTGAATGTTTGGGTTTAATAAATTTTAAAAAAAATTTTTGTGTTTTATAAATCTTTTAAAAAATTTAAAAATATTTTTTGGGCTCTTTGATGTAAACGGCAAAAAATGCGTACAATTCATGTAAAAAGACAAATATTTTTTTGAGGTTAAAGTGACTGAAAAGTTAAGGAAATTTTATGGACATTTTTGTAATAAATAAAAAGTTTTAATTTACCTTTAATACTTAATTAATGTTTTCTTATTTCAAATACCCCCTTCCGCCCATTTACGATCAAGTTCGTTTTAAATGATTAGGTCAAGTAAAGGGGAGGAACGAATAGAATAGAAATAGTTTTTAATTCACGCTTTTTAAAAGAAAAATGAAAATAAGTAAATATTTCACAAGTAGAAGAAGGGGGGGAAAAAATAAATTTAAAAAAAAATAAAAAACAATCCCGGAGTTCAAGATAAATTTTTTAGTGAATTATAAAAAACAAATTAAATAGTTTCTCCGGAAAAACAAAACGTAATTAAACTATAAATAGAATATCGTCCCCTTTGGGGGTTTTTGAGGAGGTTTCTAAAAGAGCGAAGGAATTCGGGTTTCCCTGAAGACCTAAAAACCACAAGCTCGTTAAATGGGTGGACAGGGATAAGCCTAGCAGGTATAACATGAATTTATACCACCGTACGATAAAAAAAAGTCGTGTTGGGATAGAGTAGGGGGGAAGTTGAAAAAAAATAAGGTAGTAACAGCAAGGGTTGGTAACAACACTAATATCAATCTAATTCACTATGGTCTAGGCGTCGTGCAGTTGGCGCGCCCTAACCCCCAATTTAAAAATACATATCTAATTGTGTATTTTATAAATAGCTAAAAGTGAAAGTCGAACGTCTTATACACGAGCGGTGCGCGCGGATCCGGCTGGCTCCGGGGCCCTCCGGAAAAACAGGTGGTCCAGAACGCTCTTTTCAAACCCTACTTTCATTAATGTAAAAATTAAAAAACCCAATGCGAACTTGTATTTGTATTTTCAACAGAACCTGACAATTCAAATTCACAAGTCATAGAACCCCAACTGAAACGACCTACTCAAGAGATATGGAGAGATGAATGCACGGAAGAATAGGAATTTCTGTGCTGGCCACACAATATGTCTTATGACACGTCAGCTGTCAGCATCTAAGGTTTTCTAATAATAATAAGGGGTTTTTTAAATTAATAAGGATATTTGGGAACATTGGGACAAAAAGATCCCAATGCACCAATACATGTAATTTTGTTCAATGATGTGTGAGTTTTAAGATAATATGGATGAGATGGAATATAGGACGCCAAAAATATAATCAGATTTCTAAGTACCCCTTTGACCCTTGCATATAAAAATCATTTGGGAATATATTTGACCCAATGCGCCCAAATCCGCAACGTTTAACATTTCCTTACGGGGGCAGGTTAAAACGTGGGCGGTAGGGGACCAAAAACAGTTTTGGGCGAAATGGGATTGGGGCGCTTTCGGACGACACCGCACAGGCGTCTCGGCGCAAGGGTACGAGTAGAGGCTCGCTAGGGCCGGCTTTACCCTCCATCTGGTACCCTACGAGTACGAGAAAAAGGCAACCAACACTGATGCAATCCTACGGAATCCGCGTTGATCAATGCCCAGGGAAAACTTTCACCACGAGCCGATCATTACTTTATATATCTGGAACACAATTCAACGCGGTAATTCGAATTAATAGCGCTCTTTTCAACACCGCTTCTGATTGTTTTCGACGGATTACGTAATATACCCAGATGGTGTCGGGCGTAGCCAGGGGGTTAGGACGTGACAGTCGGACGGGCGAGGGGGGGGGGGCAGCCCACGTGTGGTATTTTACAAAGAACTTGAGTCCTCGGCGTAGTCGCGACGTGTTTGCCCCTACTTCCGGTGCAGGATGACATGGTTCAACGCCCGGTGGGGTCCTTCCTAGCCTAGGCTATCACCCTTCATCATCGCAGCGAGACTGTAATGTTAGGATGAGTGCCCATAGGTTTGGAAGCCTCATTAGATATTATGCTACATTATTGTACAAGGCTAATATTTCGGTGGACGGATGAAACGTTGAAACTGAAATGAATTAAGTAGAACTATTATGGACACGAGCAACAAAGTCCATACCTAGGCGACAGAACAACAAAGTCCATACCTAGACGACAGAGCAACAAAGTCCATACCAGGCGACAAAAGCAACAAAGTCCATAACCTAGGCGGCCTATTCCTCGCGCTATCACGACGTTCTTATCACACGGTGGACGCCATTTTCCTAGCTTCGCATTTGCATTTACCATCAATCAGGAAGTTACCTGCCAACTACTGATAGTGGTAGTCCAATCCCGGGTGTAACAGAATTATCTTTAAGTCTGGCGCATTTAAACGGGTTTATTTTTTCCTAAATTTCGTTTTGGAAATTGTAAAAAGTGGTGTTGTATGTTTGTATTGTATTTTCACATTTCTTGCATCGCAAAACAGTGATATAATCATAAAACTCCATAGGAAATTGCAATATGTGCATAAGTCACCACAGTTTTTATCTCGCATACCACCTATTGACTGTGCCTACAGCCGTTAAAAAAAAGTGGAAACACAATAACACTATTTAATCAGAAGAAAATCATTTTTTTGAATTGCAAGTATTGTTTTCGTTTCAGCTTGTTTCTATCGGGAAGTTAGTAGGCCGTGAAAAAAGTCTAAGAATAGAATTAACTGCGTTATTTTTAAAGCAAATGGCAAAATATGGTTTTATTTAACAAATTAGGGTGAATTTGGTGTTATATTACCATTTAGCGGTGTTATTTCGATTTTATTAAATAAAACCATAAACACACCTCTAATTATTACCAATACCCGCGTATGCTATGCTCGAGGCTACGCTAACCTACTCTGTTTGTTCCTCGCAATGCGTGTGAATTAGTTAAGATGCGCTAGACGTACAGATATTCTATCACACCGGCACCGATAAGAAAGGGGACTGTTATTAATATTACTATTCACATGCATTCATTCGTGCAAACCTAATCCTGTTTCTAATAAATAATAATAATAATTAATAATATACACACTATAGGGGCCTAATATCAATAAATAAACCTTTACATGGGAATTCAAATATTCAAAATTTAAACCTTCATAGAAGGCACTGATGTATAAATAATATGTAATTTTCACCAGAATATCTGTGAGGTACGTCTCAATTTGCTAATTTCAGTTAAATTAGTGTTTTTGTGAGTAAGTTTTAAAGTTCATATTGATGTGTATAGTTCTGTTGATTGAGCTTTATTGGGTGAAATCAAATAGATACATAATTATTACTTGTATGCTTTCCAACGTGAAATGAAAATAGTTTAACATTCCATGGAATGTCACCTTTGTAACGTAAATGGACCATTACCAAAATTGCGAGTTGAAGCTGGAGAAAACTATAGGGCAATTAGTGGATGAATTAAAAGTAGACAAGGATTGATTTGAACTGTAATTTTCCAATATTAGTTAACTGCTTTTAATCATAAAATAAGGCCAGAAATGTAAAAAAAATACTATTTTGTTCTCTCTCTCTCTCTCTCTCTCTCTCTCTCTAAAGACCCTTATCTATCTCTCTCTCTCTCTCTCTCTCTCTCTCTCTCCCCTCTCTCTCTCCCCCCCCCCCCTCCCCTCTCTCTCTCTCTTTCTCTCTCTCTTTCTTTCTTTCCCACCTGTACCGAGAGTGCAATTACCTGATTGGAGTCTTTCAGAAAACGCTACGAAAAACTTAGTTTCGTTTGAACTGTAGTCTGCAAGACCAAAGATTAAAATATCATGATCAGTATAGTAAACTATAATATTTGAATATATAGCCCTATACGAAACTACAATGTCATACGATTTACATTTTCGATAAATGCTGCCTTAGTCGGACACAATTTGCGAGGTTGTCAGCTTCCTTTAAATTCCTTCCTCGCAGGTAACTCAGTCACGTGACGGCGGCCATGACACTTGACACTACGTCACGAGCGTTTAATAAGCGTCGCATACGTCACTTCCAAGCTACGCAGAATACAACGGTTTAGTAGTGACGTGGGGAGAATCTAATCTACTTGCACAAGTTTACGAATCAGACAATATAAGTCATCCAGGTAATTACGTTTTTAATCTTAGCCTTGCGTTCAACACGGTTATTCATTGTTTCTCATTCTTCAAAAGCTGTTTAGGGTTTCCTTGATTATTACTATTCAAATCTACGATAACTCATTAGTTAGACATTTGTAATCTACGAATAGAGAATTTAGCAGTCGACCTATACGCATTAATTCAAAGAATATCTCAGCGACTAAGAGAGAATCTATGCCAAATTATAACACACATAACACAATACGAACATAAAGAGTGCGTATACATGTTGTTTCAACGCCTGAATTTCAGCACAAGGTCCATGATTATTTACTAGGCCGCATCGCGTACGCTTTTTCTAGTCGCGTTGGTGGATGAGATATTTTTAAGTTTTACTCACTTTTTAGTACGCGTGGGATCTCTTTACTTTTTCAAGTCCAAAAAAATTGCAAAATCATTTTTGTTAAATTAAGACATTGATATAGGCAAGTATAAAGTAGTATAAAAATTGCTATGGTAATACCAATTATTAGAATGTAAAATATTGGGGGCCCCGAAGATTTGCTTTTTGAACGCATTGTAAGGTGATTGTTATCAAATTTCTATTAGAACTTGTTAATTATTATCCCCTTCAAAAACTCATAGTTAAAACCTTTTTTTTCTATGGATTCTGGCAAAAAAATTTCAATTTTTTCTTTCAAAGGCATACGTCACTATATTACTTAATGTCCATGTGAAATATGAACGTTGTAGCCCCCAAACCGGTGTTCAGAATCGGCCCAAATATCACGAAAATATCACATTAAAAATCGGAAAAAAATCGGAAAAGTACGAATTCATGGGAAATATTTCTTTAATTATATAAGTGGCAAGTCTAAGTTTAGAGAAAACGGAAGGTCCCCTTCAATTTTCTTCAAAATCGCATAAGCCGTTTGCCCGGTAGGTAGAACAAACTTAAAAAAAATTAGAAAAAAAACACTGGAGCTATCTTTTTTTGGGGGGTCAGTGAAATTGAAGTCTTCGCTTCGCTCATCCAATTAGTGAAGGAAATTTTGAAAATACCAAAATACGGGCTAGACGAAGAGACTTTTGCTTGGTTGCTTGTTATCTCCTCCCAGCAGCCCGGTTGCTATGCAACCATGTGCAATATTCCGGGCCATGAGCGACGCTTGACGAATGTTTTAGCAGGGAACTATGAACACCTCTAGTAAAACGATAAAAACAAAGCCTGGGCTCCAAGGTCGCGCATGTCGCGTGTTAGGCACGTACGTTGCCTTCACACAATGTAAACAGTTTGACTTGCCATTCAGTTCGAAATGCTAAGCTAACTTACAATATGAGATTTAGCAGGGGAATGGTATTTTACTATTATGATGAATCTAGGTGAGATTTCTGATGTTGCCTTTGTAAACTCCGAATTTGTTGAATTGAACCAAAAACATAAACATGTATAAGTTTTACGTGCTTATAGTCAGTCGACCACGCTGTCTGAAACAAATTCCTTTCCTTCGCGACCCAGCGTCAATGAAAGCCCCCCATTATTTTAAAAAAATTGAAAATTATTTTAATAGTAATTTTTTTGCAGGTACTGTCGACATCCTAGGTTGGGGGTTGACTGTCTCACAATATAAACACAACCGATCTTTGGGAAATACACCACTTAGGTAGAGTATTGATTTAGGGCTACTCAATGTTCACTTCATTCAGGGGCAAGGTTTTATAGTTACAAAAAAATTTTAAGTACCTATACTTAATAAAATAATTGGAGTGGGATATTGCTTAAACGTCTCATATTTATGCAACTTGGCTAATCGAGACGAAGGATGGGACGTTTAAGGGTGACGCGGGGGGACAAGGGGTTGGACAGGCCTGTGTGGTCAGAAACCACCACAAGCGTATGGGGAGGGCAGGGGTTCCCCCACGTCGTGGTCGTCTCCGTCTGTGTCATCATCCAAAGTAAAGTGTTTAATTGGATGAGCGAAGCGAAGACTTTAATTTCACTGACCCCCCCAAAAAAATTTAGCTCCAATGTTTTTTGTTTTTTTGTTTTTTTTTTTTTTGTATTTTTGTCGTTTGTTAGCAGGATTCCGGGCAAACGACACAAGCGATCTTTATGAAATTTGAGGGGACCTTCGAAATCTCTAAACTAAGACCTGTATTGTTTTTCGGTACAATCGAAGAAATATTTTTCATGAATATCGTACTTTTACGATTTTTTTCAATTTTTAAATGCGATATTTTCGTGACATTTGGGCCGATTCTGACCAAACGGGTGGGGCCTATAATGTTCATATATACATGGACATTAAGGTAATGGTGATGTTGTACCTTTTGAAAGAAAAAGTTGGAAAAAGTTACCCAGAATCCATAAAATAAAGCTTTTAAAATAAGTTTTTTACGGTTTTGTGCGATATTTCGTGCCATTTGGGCCGATTATGACCAAATGGGTGGGCTAAACGTTCATATTATACATGGACATTAAGGTTATGGTGATGTAGTACCTTTTGAAGAAAAAGTTGGGAAAAGTTAGCCAGAATCCATAGAAAAAAGATTTTTAAAGTAAGTTTCTTACCCGGGAAATAATAACATTTGACAAGTAGGCCTAGGGCCTAAAAAATAGAAACTTGGCAACAATCACCTACAATGCATAGGCAGTAAAGCAAAACACTTGCAAAAGTAAAGATATCCCACGCAAACTAAAACGTAAAAAAAACTCATCCATCAACGCGGCGGGACTTTAGCGTTTTCCTAGTAAAAAGAATGGTAATTTAGTCTACACTTTCAGTCCCATAAAAGTGATTTTTACAGGGGGACAATCCAGCCCTGTAGGCGAAGACACCTAGGACGAGCGAGTCAATGATCAACTACAATCGATCAGAATCGGCCCAAATATCACGAAAATATCGCATTAAAAATCAGAAAAAACGTAAAAGTAAGATATTCGTGAGAACCTTTTCTTCGCTGGAACGAAAAAACTTGACAGATCTAAGTTTAGAGATTTCGAAGGACTCCTCCAATTTTTTATCAAGATCGCCCTATGTCGTTTGCCCAAGTAGAGAGCGAACAAAACAGGGGGAAAAAATCGAGCTATTTTCTTGGGGTAAGTGAAAAAGAAAGTCGTCGCTTCGCTCATCCAATCATTTAATATTAATCATACGGTAGGTCAGTTGCTGTAATAAAATAAAGTCATGTACAAGTATACTAGTAATAAGCTTTTTGTAATAGAAAATTTGTCAGCTCATTTTTTTAAAATAATTGAGATATATATTTTGATTTCTTTTGGAACAAGGTGAGGGAATTTTATTTAGAGTTTTTCTGGCCAAGGTTCGTAAAACATTGGCTAAGATGGAGATAATGGGTTTTTGTTGTGTTGTTGGATGAGCGAAGCGAAGACTTCAATTTCACCTTTCACGAAAAAAAATAGATCGGGTGTCTTTTTTTTCCTTTTTGTCTGTTTGTTCGCTCTTACCCCGGGGAAACGGTGCGATCTTGATGAAAATTGGAGGGGACCTCGAAATCTCCCAACTAGTCTTGCCACGTTG